>JAIGNY010000935.1:255000-260000 GCA_020152595.1 Chiridota heheva
GCACTTATTTATAGGAGGGTCCTAAGTGGGGGCGAGTCTACGCTATAACGTGACTGACAAGAGCGTGAAATAGCCCCCACTTATCTATAGGAGGGCCCTATGTGGGGGAGATTCAAAGCTTGTAACGTGACTGACAGAGCGTGGAATCGCCCCACTTATCCATTGGAAGGTCCTAAGCTGCTAAGCGGGGGCGATTCCACGCTTGTAATGGGAATCGCACACACTTATCTATAGGAGGTTCCTAGAGATATGGGGCGATTCCACGCTTGTAGCGTGACTGACAGAGAGTAGAATCACCCCCACTTATCCCTAGGAAGGTCCTAAGTGGGGGCGATTCCACGCTTGTAACGGGAATCCCCACACTTATCCCTAGGAGGTTCCTAAAGATATAGGGCGATTCCACGCTTGTAACGTGACTGACAGCGTAAATCACCCATAGGTAAAATTGACAATTTCATAGCATTTTGAATTTTACACTGCCATATTACATTGTTACAATAAATTATTCAAATTTTTGTTGAAATTTGGTGGCATTATAACAAGAAAACCTATATGATTTTTTACTTATTGCTTTTCAATCTTTCACCAACATTATTTAAATGGGAACATGGGAACAGGCAGACAGGTGTATATGATCAAGAAGCTTTGAACGTCCATCACTGTCTGACTGTCATACAGTCGTATACCCCATATCAAAATTAGTATAAAATACAGCCTCAGAGTCTGGCAGTCTGGTGATTTTAGTGACCAAAATTTATATTAGGACAGAAACTTAAAACTTAGAAAATTAATTAATTATATCAAACATTTTAAATGATTAGTTCAGTGGTCAAGCAATTCTATCTTATATGAAAGAAGACTTCAAAAGAAACAAAATAATGAAGAAAGCATGCAAAAATCTTATTCCGTTATAAGGAGATATCAAAAAAATAGTTGAGTGGTCAAGCAAGTCTATCTTATATGAACAGATGAAAGAAGACTTAAAAAGAAACAAAACGGTAAAGAAAGCATTCAAATTCCTATGTTTATCAAAATAATCATTCGAAATTTCCGGTCGGATTTTTCAGAATTTAAGAAAAGTGTATGACTGCTGATTAAGCAGTTAGGCGGATTAAAGAGAGGTCAGAACTAGTGTCCTAATTCTAATACATGACTTCGGATTCAATCGGTTTGTCCTGGCAGCCTGTATACAATAGGAAATTTATTTGCTCAGAACAACACGTTAATATATGGTGAGCATAAAACATGTCTGGTGCACCTAGTCTTATAAAAGTTTAAAGTGAAATCGAATTATTTGGAATTCATGTGACATCTGGACATGGACCATCTAAATCACAGTCATAGTTTAAAGTGAAATCGAATTATTTGGAATTCATGTGACATCTGGACATGGACCATCTAAATCACAGTTATATGTCCTCACATTCTTAACATTTATTATGTATTTTAAAGAATATATATATATTTTTGTTTACCTGTTTACTGTTTGAATTTTTTTTCCTCGAACTTTCTTCAGTTGGTAAATTATGATTACCCTGATCTGTTTTAATAAGTTTTCTGACATATCCAATGGTTTTTCAACCACAAAATCTCAGCACAAAACATGATAGAATACATAAAGACTTTGAGGAATCTGAGGATGTGATGTCACAACTGATTTATGTCGTTTCTACACAAAATGACACCAAATTTTAAACTTAAATATCTCCTTAATGGTATAAGATTTTTGAATGCTTTCTTCACCATTTTGAATCTTTTAAGTCCTCTTTCATATACGATGGACTTGATGGATCCCCTTGACAGGCGCGGCGTGGCTTTTAAAGGGGGCCGGGAGATGACACGCTATGGGCCCATTTTTAGGGGGAGGGGGAAGGGAGTTGGACAACCTGTAAGTTTATTAGGTAATTAGTCCAACTAATCAGCTAATTTATGTATTTTTACGAATTATGCTGTATTTTGTCAAAAACAAAGTGAATCACTGTTAATTTGATACAATGGACGATTTTAAAACAAATTTGGGCAATTTTTTGACATTTAGGCCAGTTTTAAACAAATTTTGGGACATTTTAAACTAAATTTCTGCGATTTTTAACCAAATTTGGGCAGTTTTAAACAAAACTTTCGCAATTTTCAACCAAATTTAGGCAATAAATCTGATCAATTTTCAACCCAATTTTGACTATTATTAAACATTGTGTGGGTTTTAACCAAATTAAGGCAATTTTAGCAAATTTGGGTGATTTCTTTAAAACCAAAATTGAGCAATTTTAAATCAATAATGGACCCAGTAACTACAAATTATGTAATCAAAAATCAACAAATGATTGCTATTACTTGTCTTGGGTCCCACCGAGCTACAAATTGTTGGGGCCCACCGGGAAATCTCCCGGTATCCCGGTGGGCCACGCTTATAACTCTCTCCCTCATTTCTACAGCCATGTTAGCTTGTTTCGATTATCTAAGTTAAAACATTTTAGGGACAGGTAGAGATTCTTTATTTTTCCAGAAAGAGTTTTAAAGGAGACATAAATTCAAACATTCTAGCTGGATATGATAGAGAATAAAAAACTAAAAAAACTACCAGACTACCAAAAATCCCATCATGAAATCTTATTCCATTCACAAGCTATCCAAGTTTGAAGTTGTATTATGGACGCTGCCATTTTGTCTAATTTTGTGTTGAAATCATGCCAATGATGTCATAATGTACCCTATGTTCATAATGTATTTCTTTAGAATTCTTTTTGATTTTTTTTTCCATAATGCTTTCACATGAATTCTAAGAGCTTGAATCATTAATATCATATACAAATTAAAATTCATAGAACATATATGTAAAAGAAAAATGATTTCTTAAAAGTTAGGAAATTTGGAATAGATTATAAAGAAATACGTTTATTCTTGTCTCTACTGGTGTAGGATATGCGTTTACTAGGGGGCGTATGAACAAAATGGCTGCTCCCATGTAAGTTGATATTGACAGAATTAATGTTTTAATAAATTGGAAAATACACGCGAAATTGTTTTTTACAAAGTGTTATTTCATGACTTTAATTATTATTTCTATCATGATATTAAATGAAGAAAATGCCAGACTTTGTCTTTTTAACTTAAATCATTAGTTCACGGGTCAAGCAAGTCTATCTTATTGAAAGAGGACTTTAAAAGAAACAAAATGGTGAAAAAAGCATTAATTTTTTTTAATCCGTTAAGGCAATAAGGAGATATTTAAGTTTAAAGTTTGGTATCATTTGTGTAACGACTGATATCAGACTAGTCTGCTAGCTGTGATGTCATAGCCTCAGATTCCTCAAAATCTTTATGTAATTCTATCATATTTTGTCCTGCAATTATGTGGCTTAAAACCATGGAATATGTCAAAAAAAGTAGTAAAACTGAATCTAGGAAGGGTATTTATAATATACCACCTGAAGAAAGTTTGAGAAAAAATAATTTAAATAGTGACAAAATTAAATAAAATTTCTTTGAAATACATAAAGACTTTGAGGAATCTGAGGCTGTGACATCACAACTAGTCTGATTTCAATCGTTTCTACAGAAATGATACCAAACTTTAAACTTAAATATCTAAAACAGAATAAGATTTTGCAATGCTTTCTTCACCATTTTGTTTCTTTGGAAGTTCTCTTTCATATAAGATGATCATGCTTGACCCTTGAACTAATCCTTTAAATTACTTTTGTTCCTTCAGACCTTTGAGCCTTTTGAACTTTTTTTTAGGGCTAGTGCAGGTACAGCGTTCGTACGTAGGCCAACGTGTCTGCATATATATTCTCATTATGCACAGAAAGTTGGGTAAAACTAATTAAAAGTGATTAAACGTGTCAAGATAATACATCATTTTACAAGAAAACTCATCATTTTAATTTGTTTTTAGTTGCCGAACCCCAAAGCGATAGAGTATCACTGACGTCACGGTACGCTGCGCTGACGTATTTTTTAGTATATTTATTTATAGCAATTTTTCGTAAGTCCCGTCTGATGGGCTTTACTAATACATCGTGTGAATAGGCTGATGAGAGTTGTCTAAATTACAAATCTCTGGTCCGATATAGTGCAAATTTGTTTACCATTTTTGATTGAGGTGGAAGCCTCCTCCATCCCCTCCACCCCATCCCATCCCCCATCCCATCCCCTCCACCCCCATCCCCTCCACCCCACCCCTCCACCCCATCCCCTCCACCCCATCCTCCACCCCATCCCCTCCACCCCATCCCTCCACCCCATCCCTCCACCCCATCCCTCCACCCCATCCCCTCCACCCCATCCCCTCCACCCCATCCCCTCCACCCCATCCCCTCCACCCCATCCCCTCCACCCCATCCCCTCCACCCCATCCCCTCCACCCCATCCCTCCACCCCATCCCCTCCACCCCATCCCCTCCACCCCATCCCCTCCACCCCATCCCCTCCACCCCATCCCCTCCACCCCATCCCCTCCACCCCATCCCCTCCACCCCATCCCCTCCTCCACCCCCATTTTAGACAAATAGGCATATGTTGGTGGAATTCCGCAATGGATAAATTCAGTCATCAAAAAGAAAAGGGGTTGTGGACTGCTCTCTGCAGGTCTACATTCTCTAAGAAGAGGACCAACAAACACAGCATATACTAATGACCACTGGAACATGCTTGTATTAGGATTACAAAATATTCATTTAAGTCTACTAAAAAAATGAAAGTAGCTCAATAATTTATGATTTTTTTTAATAATTTTTTCATTTTTAGGCATCATTATGCAAATTTGTAAAATTGGTATTTTAATTATACTGCTAATCCTTGTTTTTGATTATCAATCGTAATCACTTGAAAAAAGCAGCAAAGAAATTTGGATCCAATGAGGTTATATACCAGAAATAGTCTTTCGCATTATTTCCAGTGATTGAAATTTAGGAAAGACATCTAATGAACCACATTAAAATTTAAGAGCTGTCCGCCCAGTCACAATACTATCAGAATATCAACTTTTGCCGAATTTA
>JAIGNY010000935.1:265000-272500 GCA_020152595.1 Chiridota heheva
CCGGAAACTTTAGAAATAAACATGTTCAGTCAACATAAGCTAAATCATGTAAATGACTTTTAAATAGTAAATATCTCAAACATGCCAAAGGTATGCCATCGTCAAATTGACCAATTCAAAAGTTTTATCTTTATTTTTGGGCCTTAATTAAATATAAGCATATTTTTGACGTATGAATGTGCATAATTTATTTTCTTATGCATTTTGCATTTGTTTATGTAAATCTATTGTCAGATTGTTTTTTGATTTGTTTTTTTGTCACATTTGTTGATGTAAAGTAGCAGTTTGTCTGCAACGGGTCAAATAGTTTTGGGATCTTTACCAGTTTGCCAAGCCCCCAATCCATAAGCGCGATCCGGAGGGACGGGGGATATGTTTTTTTTCGACTGCTCTTGCTTTTCCATCGGTTTTATACATTATGTAATGCCTATATGGCGGGCTAGACCACTGTCTGTGTTTGCCTCCCCCTCCCACCCCCTTCCCCCACGTTGTAAAGAAATCACAACCACTGCCCCAATCAACAGGCTGCCTATGCCGCTGTAGAACTAGAAAATACATTTTCTAAATTTTCAATGACTGGAATTTCGGAAATTATCTTTTACACATAAAAACATATACATGAATTATACAAACTGGCTTTGCTTTCCTTTCCACATCACGCATTTTGCAGTTTTGTGTATGGATTGAAAAATACTCTGTCAAACTTCGACCAGCAAAAACCTGAACACTATATTAAAGCTATTCTTTAAAATTAAAACTCTTTCCTCGGAATTGCATTACTAAAATATGAATGAGATTTTTAAAGTAAAAGACAGAAGATGGTTATATGTGAAATCAACCTTGTAATGGTGTTTATCTATTATTCATTAAAAATCTCCAACCTATATACAAGTACAATTATGAATTAACTTCAGAGCACAAAGTGGGGGCGTAGCTTACGGGCTATTTCGAACACAATTAATGCCAAGGCGGTTTTAAGTTCATAGCTGACGTCACTGGTACTAACGATGACGTTATTTCATAAAACTGAATGGTAGGATCCTATTACCGAACAGTTTTCACCCTAATCTGCGTGTTATTTGCAGGGTTTTGTTTGAATATAGAAAGAGATAGATTTTTCATGGCCAATGCCAAATTTACATGATAAATTATTAGAACGACTTTATTACGAACATTCATCATTTTCTAGCTGTCTATTAATAGCATAGAGTATGTGCATGTAAGATGACACGCACTCAGCTGTAAGTTTTTAGTTCATGCCCAATGCACAAAATACGATTATTGGTCTGTCGGTAGTGTGAAAGACAGTCGGACAACTTTAGCATTCAAATACAAAATAGAAAACCAAATATGACATTTTTTTCATACCCGAGGAAGCCAGAAATGAACGAATTTCATTTTAGAGATATTCATTTTTTTTTATGAAAGATGCCAACACGTACGTGAAGGCAAACCAAGAGTGTATTTTGCTATGCGCTGCGCTCTTTAGCTCATTGTTTGTTTACATTTACCAGATTGCTTGACCAGTCGACGACGACGAGTGAACACACAATTACAATGACGGGGTCGTCACCTGCGTATTTGGTTATGATAGTAACAATGCTATCACGAAAGGCTTAATACGATTCGGACGAGAACACAGGTACGACGTACGGACAGACATAACATCGACAACCAAGTCAATGTCCACGGCCTTTGATAACCAGTTGTGGTGCACTGGCGACTTGACCACTGATTGGATAATACACCGTGCGCGGATGACGTCCATGCACATAGGATGCAAGGTTCAATACCAAAAACCACGCATTCGGTCATTTCTTCATTCTGTTAAATTTGACTTTATTATAGCTATTATAGAAAATCAAACGAAAATAAGGTTAATAATAAAACCTATGGATCATTGAATAAAAGAAGTTTCTCATGTTTTTTTTATTTTTCTAAAGATTTAAAGGTCTATGGGCAGGAAGCAATTTATCAATTTATTGATTGAAAGAGTATAATCTTATTTAGAAGAAGAAAAAAAAACCTCTTTATTTTCTGAGATATATGCAAGCTGCGTTTGGTCAACTGGTCAGTTTATGCGAAATTTGTGATGGGCGGCGGACAGTTTAACTGTTAAAAATCATAGTTTTGTTTCCTAAATCTCAGTCATTAAAAATTTCAGGAAAGTCTATTTCTGCTAGAATTTGATGGGGCACGGCAAAAATTAAAAAAAGGAAATCTTTTGTTCAGAATTAGCTACACCTAATTATCAATGATATACTTTGAAAAGCAAATGATTTACAGAAGAAAGTACCAAGATCGCCCAGTAATACCATCATACAAATTTTCATAAAACAGTAAAATATGCAAATTGATGCCAGAGATTTGAAAACGTAGAGCAATTTATATACTTTTGCCTCCATATGTCCTTGTACCTTTAAAGGCCATCTATCGTAATTAAAATGCGGCGGCGTACATTTTATTCCAAAACGATCATGATTGGCTTGTTAATTTAAGTGCACTGTGTTTCGACTAATCAAAACACATGAATTAAAATATATTTACCTCGTAGGTTAGAGACGACATCTGGCCTTTAAATCATGTACTGATATCCTTTATCTCTATGATTTGACATGGGATCTCTCATGATTTTAGCAGAAATCAACAAATTGTTGATTTGGTTGAAATTGTTTATACTAGAAGTAAATTTCAGAAGTCCGTGCTTTATTTTGATATATATCTAAAGACTTTTTTGTTATGCTGCAAAAGTAAACAAAAAAATAAACGTCGTTTACAGGTTTAGATATTTAATTTGTAAGAAGAATGGGTGCCATGACTTTGTGCATTTGATCTTAACTTATTATGATTAGAGTTTATTATTTTTTTATTGTTAACATTTAAAGGCCATCTATCGTGAATAAAATACTCACTTGCACATTCGAAATACCAAAAATTTACAGACTAATTTCGACGACGACGACGACGACGACGACGAGTGAACACATAATTACAATGACGGGGTCGTCGCCTGCGTATTCGGTTATGATAGTAAGAATGCTATCACGAAACGCTTAATACGACCCGGACGAGAACACAGGTACGACGTACGGACAGACATAACATCGACAACCAAGTCAATGTCCACGGCCTTTGATAAGCAGTTGTGGTACACTGGCGTGTCTATCCGACCCAGGCTTGAACCCAGGGCCTTGTGGTCTGTAGACGGGTATGATAAGCGCTACACCACAGTAGGTAGATATTGACAAATCTTTGGTGATTGTGCATTTTATGTAGCTGGGCCAAAAGAATGGAATAGATTGCCGGCCCAGATCAAATGTATAACCTCTTTCCCTCTTTTCAAAAGAAACTTAAAACTCACCTTCTTCACCTTAGCATTTAAATGATTACTCCACTTGACTTTTTGCTTTTTATTTTGGTTGTAAAGTGCCACTGATTATAGTTAGCACTGTAGAAGTGAGCGCTGTAAAGTGCCACTGATAGTACTGTAGAAGTGAGCGCTGTAAAGTGCCACTGATTATAGTTAGTACTGTAGAAATGAGCGCTATATAAATAGCATCTAATAATAATAATGATGATCTAATAATAATAATAATAATGATGATCTAATAATTATAATAATAATGATGATGAGGATGATGAGGATGAGGATGAGGATGAGGATGATGAGAATGATGATGATGATGATGATGATGATGATGATGAGAATGATGAGAATGATGAGAATGATGATGATGATGAGGATGAGGATGATGAGAATGATGATGATGAGAATGATGATGATGATGATGAGGATGAGGATGAGGATGAGGATGATGATGATGATGATGATGATGATGAGAATGATGAGGATGAGGATGATGAGGATGATGAGGATGATGATGAGGATGAGGATGAGGATGATGAGAATGATGATGAGGATGAGGATGATGAGGATGATGATGAGAATGATGATAATGAGGATGAGGATGATGAGAATGATGATGATGATGATGATGATGATGATGATGATGAGAATGATGAGAATGATGAGAATGATGATGATGATGAGGATGAGGATGATGAGAATGATGATGATGAGAATGATGATGATGATGATGAGGATGAGGATGAGGATGAGGATGATGATGATGATGATGATGATGATGAGAATGATGAGGATGAGGATGAGGATGATGAGGAGGATGATGATGATGAGGATGATGAGAAGGATGAGGATGATGATGATGAGAAGGATGAGGATGATGATGAGGAGAAGGATGAGGATGATGATGAGGAGAAGGATGAGGATGATGATGAGGAGAAGGATGAGGATGATGATGAGGATGAGAAGGGATGGGGATGAGGATGAGAAGGGATGGGGATGAGGATGAGAAGGGATGGGGATGGGGATGAGGATGATGGGGATGATGATGATGACGATGATGAGGATGATGAGGATGGGGATGATGATGATGATGATGATTTCCTAATTCATGCTAAAAATTACATTTATGATTGCAGGTATAAGTCTGTTTTACCCCAAGTTAATCATTTTCATCGCATTTTGTTGTTTAATATTCAAGTTGATGGGTATATCAATCGTCATGACAACCCAAATAGCAACCTTCTTTATAATTTCTTTAAGTAACACTAGTATGTAGGCTAAACTACTGCATTCTTTGCACTTCTACTTGCATGTATTTCATATTCAATTCACTCCTTCTGTATGTGGTTGAAGCTGTTATGTATCTCAACCCAACAATTCTCTACTTTGACGCTGTGAAATTTATTGCATTGTTTATCTTTATAAACAGGGCCTTGCTACCTATTTTTCTCTTTTGTACTTGTTCACATTCTCTGACGGTTGATATTCATTGCGTCTCATTGCGTCATATTGTGTTACTTATTCCTTTACCTCCCTTAACGTATATTTTTTTGTGAATAGAGGGAGGCAAGATACATCTGTGTATTTTGCGCTTTCCTTTCATTGGTTATCTTCTTTTTTTATTGTAATTTACTATGTTAGCTAGCTTTTGCTAAATTTTCGCTTAGTTGTGTTTTTATTGATTTATTTTTCCTTCATTCACTTATCACTCTATGAAGTCGCAGAATACACAGATATGGTTTTCTCATTATTTTCAATTGATTGTATTGTACATTATATCATTATCTGCTCTTAGTTATCTTCAAAAGTTATCTAATATTTGTGATTATTCGTTATATGAGGTTTCTTTTACAAATGTATGGATTGTTATTGGTGTTGTTGAAGATGTTGATAAAAACGGAGTTAATAAAAATAAAATAAATATTATTATTCTCATTGTTATTGTTATTATTAGTGTTGTTGTGTTTCGACCAATCAAAAGACAGGAATTGAAATATATTTACCTCCGCGTTATAGAGACGATAACAGGCCTTTAATCTGCCATTCAGCCATTTCATTTATGAGGGACTGGCTTGCCTTTTACCTTTTATCAGTTTATACGTCTTCTGTGTTTATATGGAAAAAGCTCTGTTTGTTGTGTATATTTTTGTTGTGTTTTAATTGTTGTTGTAAATTGCCTAAGTGGGGTATCACCTTTAGCCATCAGGCCGGTCCACGCTCCCGATCGGGAAATCTCCTGATTGGGAGATTGAGACATGCCCAGTGACCATACTGTTCAAAATTTCAGCCGTAAATTATTATTCTTATTCTTTTGCTTTTCAAATTCTGTTATTCACAAAATGTATACTTCATTTGAAAATGATACTGAAATTGATATTTCTGGAACTTTTTTGGTATAATTTGAGCTTTTGCTGGTGACTAAAGTTTTAGAATCTATACTCTTCATGAACTACTGAGATGAATTTTGAAAGATTACTTCAAAAAATTCCCTGAGTGAAAGTCAAATTTGCGCCGGTGAAAATGGAGAAAATAATTTTAACGTTCTGTTACACCAATAAAATGAAAATATTTCGCATGCATTTTTCCTACCTTTGGTTTAAACCTATTATACCGTTATGTATTTCTTTATAGAGATTTGAATTTGGAAATATGCATTGTGGGTTACGATGACAAGAAATCTCCCGATTGGGAGATCTCCCGTTTTGACTGTCTGACTGTTGGAAGCGTGTACTGTACTGTTCATAGGCACTATGTTATATTTAAAATGGGGCAAATAAACATGTGCTTATCACCAGATTACTGTTAGTCACGTGTGGTGCACTTTTTAGATTCGTCTCTTTCATAGCTTGATTAATCATCCGTTACGCTGGTAATTAGTAACGCTTTTAGATTTTTATTGCAAACGGCTGTTGTCTTAGACTGCTGATTAATGGAACTAATCATTTGATGGAAGATGTACTTCATCTGTTCATAACATGTAATAAGTCAAAACACAAATACAAAGCTCAATAGACATGTTATGAAAATAGCTGACGAGGGTATATGCGGTCAACATATAGATTAGGCCTTTATTGTTATAATATTAATGATAAAAATACTGCTGTATTGTGAGCTGATATAACACAAGATTATATTCCTCACAATGGTGCTTTCGATCCCCAACGGCTCCAAAAGATAAGAAGGTAGTACAAAATTTGCTAAAAGGTCCAGAAAATTTGTTATAAGGATCATAAAGTTTCATTAAAAGGTCCAGAAATTTGGCTAAAAGGACCATAAATTTTGCTAAAAAGGACCAAATATTTTGCTAAAATGTCCAGAAATTTTGCTAAAAGAACCAGAAATCTTGCTAAAAGGATCATAAATTTTGCTAAAAGGACCAGAAGTTTTGCTATAACTGAGGACCAGGAATTTTGCTACAAGGACAAGAAATTTTGCTACATTTTGCTCAAAGGACCAGAAATTTTGCTAAAAGGACCAGAAATTTTGCTAAAAGGACTAGAAATTTTGCTAAAATGGTAAGCTTTTGAGGCAATGACCTTTTCTGTTCTTCAGTAAAATTTAGCCTCCAAACAGCCCAAAGACCGCTGTTTTGACACATTTGTGGAAAAAATTGACTCCATCAGCATATTTTCTGTTCTACGACACCACTCCCCCACCCCTCCCCACCCCTATCCAAAAGGCCGCTGGCTATGCTTCTATGGTGTTGATGATGCTGTGTTTGTTTTCAACATTAAAAATTGGAAGAAGTAATTCAACTCTTCATGAAAATCCTTTTTATTTGAAAGCTGTTTTTGAACAAACAGGCAAATCCCTGTTTCTTTAAAGAAGCACTAGACCGAAGAGTGAGGGCGCACGTTTTTGCTAATTTCACAGATATATACTATCCACAACAGATCGATCAAATTCATGACTCCATAGCACACAGACGACGTAAGGGCAAAGGTCCTTGAATATCTCACTTGAATATTCATATTAAGCAGAAAATTACTGTACTGTTGCGTGCTAGATAAGCATTCGATTTTGTTGGGGACCCTAAAAATACGCCCTCACTTTTCGGTCTAGTACTCCTTTAACATGTTTAAAAAGCCAATTCATGTTCAGTTAATAGGATTATAATATACAGCGAATTACAA
>JAIGNY010000935.1:277500-285000 GCA_020152595.1 Chiridota heheva
CGAAATTTTTATCTCGACTATTTGAAGAATAGTAGAGCTATTCTACTACCCCCCCCGGCGTCGGCGTCGGCAGTGTCGGCGTCGGCAGTGTCGGCGTCGGCAGTGTCGGCGTCGGCAGTGTCGGCGTCGGCAGTGTCGGCGTCGGCAGTGTCGGCGTCGGCAGTGTCGGCGTCGGCAGTGTCGGCGGTGTCGGCGGTGTCGGCAGTGTCGGCGGTGTCGGCGGTGTCGGCGGTGTCGGCGGTGTCGGCGGTGTCGGCGGTGTCGGCAGTGTCGGCGTCGGCAGTGTCGGCGTCGGCGGTGTCGGCGTCGGCGGTGTCGGCGGTGTCGGCAGTGTCGGCGGTGTCGGCAGTGTCGGCAGTGTCGGCAGTGTCGGCGGTGTCGGCAGTGTCGGCGGTGTCGGCAGTGTCGGCGGTGTCGGCAGTGTCGGCGGTGTCGGCAGTGTCGGCGGTGTCGGCAGTGTCGGCAGTGTCGGCAAGCGTCGGCGTCGGCAGTGTCGGCAGTGTCGGCAGTGTCGGCAGTGTCGGCAGTGTCGGCAGTGTCGGCAGTGTCGGCTGGCAGGCGTCGGCAGTGTCGGCTGGCAGGCATCGGCGTCGCTGGCAGGCATCGGCGTCGCTGGCAGGCATCGGCGTCGCTGGCAGGCATCGGCGTCGCTGGCTGGCATCGGCGTCGCTGGCTGGCATCGGCGTCGCTGGCAGGCATCGGCGTCGCTGGCATCGGCGTCGCTGGCATCGGCGTCGCTGGCATCGGGCGTCGCTGGCATCGGGCGTCGCTGGCATCGGCGTCGCTGGCAGGCATCGGCGTCGCTGGCATCGGCGTCGCTGGCATCGGCGTCGCTGGCATCGGGCGTCGCTGGCATCGGGCGTCGCTGGCATCGGCGTCGCTGGCATCGGCGTCGCTGGCATCGGGCGTCGCTGGCATCGGCGTCGCTGGCATCGGCGTCGCTGGCATCGGCGTCGCTGGCATCGGCGTCGCTGGCATCGGCGTCGCTGGCATCGGCGTCGCTGGCATCGGCGTCGCTGGCATCGGCGTCGCTGGCATCGGCGTCGCTGGCATCGGCGTCGCTGGCATCGGCGTCGCTGGCATCGGCGTCGCTGGCATCGGCGTCGCTGGCATCGGCGTCGCTGGCATCGGCGTCGCTGGCATCGGCGTCGCTGGCATCGGCGTCGCTGGCATCGGCGTCGCTGGCATCGGCGTCGCTGGCATCGGCGTCGCTGGCATCGGCGTCGCTGGCATCGGCGTCGCTGGCATCGGCGTCGCTGGCATCGGCGTCGCTGGCATCGGCGTCGCTGGCATCGGCGTCGCTGGCATCGGCGTCGCTGGCATCGGCGTCGCTGGCATCGGCGTCGCTGGCATCGGCGTCGCTGGCATCGGCGTCGCTGGCATCGTCGCTGGCATCGTCGCTGGCATCGGCGTCGCTGGCATCGGCGTCGCTGGCATCGGCGTCGCTGGCATCGGCGTCGCTGGCATCGGCGTCGCTGGCATCGGCGTCCGGTAAAGTTTTCATAACTTAACTTATGAATGGTGTACATTTATGTGACATGGCATAGGGGTAGAGGACTTGGGTACTGTTTAAATGAGCATGATTAGGGGTTGTGTGTGCCTACTAATTAAGTTATTTGCATAACAATACAAATGTTTATCAGGTTAAAGCATTTGGTTAAAGTTTTTATACCTTTATGTAACTTGGCATAGGGGTACTGTTCAAGTGAGCATGATTAGGGGTGGTGTGTGCATACTAATTAGCTTATTTGCATAAACAATGCAAATATTAGTATCTATGATATCTCTTAAATTAACTTGGGATGTGAGATTTTGTTTGCACAAATGATCATATATGTGAAGAGCATTGTCTACATTTGATGTTGAGGTGAAGTGTGCATATTAATTAGGATATTTGCATAAAATAGATTTTCGTACAAAATGTTTAACATTCATGAGCGCATAACGAAGCTATGTAGTCATGAACTTGGCACAGGTGTAGATGACATGGGTACTGTTCAAAGAAAAATAAGCATGTTTGGGGTGGGGGGTGTGCATATTAATTAGCTTATTTGCATAACAATGAAAATATTTGTATCTATGATATCTCTTATATTAAAGTGGGAGTGGGGATTTTATTTGCACAGATAATTATATATGCGAAGAGCATTGTCTACACTTAATGTGAGGTGTAATGTGCATATTAAGTAGGTTATTTGCATAACAATAGACTTTCGCATAAAATATTTAACCGTAGATAATAAGTTGTTACTTGTTACAGAGGTAGAGGACATGGGTACTATTCAAATGAGCATGATTTGGGATTGTATGTGCATACTAATTAGCTTATTTGCATAACAATGAAAATATTTGTATCTATGATATCTCTTAAATTAAATTGGGAGTGGGGATTTTGTTTTACACAAATGATTATATATGCGAAGAGCATTGTCTACACTTAATGGTGAGTGCAGTGTGCATATTAAGTAGGTCATTTGCATAACAATAGACTCGCGTACAAAATATTCAACCTGAGATAATAACTTGCTATTTGTTTCAGTTGTAGAGGGAATTGGTACTGTGCAGTTGAGCATGATTGGGGATTGTGTGTGCAAAATAATTATCCTGTTTGCATAGCAATGAACATATTTGTTTATGTGGTATCTATTGATTTAAAGTGGATATGATGATTTTGCTTAAATAAATGATCATACAGTATATGTGAAGAGCATTGTTCGCACTTAATGGTGAGGTATAGTGTACATTTGCTGCAATATGTTTGACCTGAGATCAAAAGTATAAGGCTTATGACTTACTAACTTCACATTTCTAGTTTTGTTATGATATTGACATTCCTGGCATGAATAGCAATAAAAAGGTTTGTCTTTCCATAAATAAAGAAACAAATAAAAGTTTCCTCGCTTCTAAGAATGTTAAGATAGGGGTTTGGGAAATATAAACAATAAGCAGAATGTGGAGTAGAAGATGGCATGATGCTAAAATAGCTGAAGGAATTAGGATGAGGTCATGTGGGACAGAGTGGAATTGTATATAGGGCAGGGTGCGGTGGGATGTTGGTCAGGAAGTGTTGGCACGTTAGACAGGGTGGATTGGCATGTAGAGCAGTAGGACAAGTCTAAAATGTGCATTATTAGCGGTGAGGGGATTTGTATCGTTTCCAATGTCTAGTTTGTCATAAGTTTAATCAAAATTGTTTCGCATTATTTTGCTTTAATTTTATTGTACATTTTGCATGCTGCTTGACTTTGCTTGACACACATATTTTCTTAAATTGGAAGTTGTATTACAATCCAGGATGTAGTTCTGGGAATGTGTGGGGGCTCGGGAGGAGGGGGGGGGGTACAGGTTGCAAAGGGGGTTTAATGGCATTCTTTCATTAACATTGGCAAGTCAGGGCCTCTCCTTTCTTTGTTATTTAATTGATAGAACTAAAAGAGGTGTTGTAGTTATAAAGACTGCTAGGTTTTACATGATTTCTGAGTTACTTGAGCTTTTTTGTCTTAAAATATCTAGGAAAACTCAAAGATATTTTGAAGCTTGAAGTGCAAATGAAAATGTAAGTGCATCTTTCAAAGCTTAAGTAATTTGAAATCATTTGCCCCTGCTACCCTATTCCTGTATATACTTCCATCTATATAAGCCCAATCTCTATACTAGCTTTGAATTGTCGAACATACTGTCCTTCCGGCAGTTCTAGTTTAATGTTATCATCGGTACATAACCTTTAAATTGAGTTTTTGAAGACGATTTGTCAATTTAGTTTCACACAAATAGATTTAAAACCAATTGACTATGCCTGAACTGCTAAATCCATATAATTTGACTTGAAATCTTCGCCTGATTCAAAACTGATCAGCTGATTGAATTCTATAGCTATTTCAAGGCAAGCTATGTGAAAGAATAGACTAAATTACCACAGTGAGCCGTTGACATAAGCGGCGGAATCGCCCCGATCACCCTGACAATGGTCGGGAAAAATTTTGTCAATGGTTCGACCAAGGTTATGCAATAATTATTCATGTGATATTAAGAATATTCAGTATATCACTGTCATTTTCTAATGTATAGCTAACAAACACTCCTCGTTTTCTGCCCAGTAACTTCAACCTTCCGCCGCTTCTGGTTGAGTGTATTTATTACTTTCCTTTCCGAAGATCCACCGGCCATCTCTTTACCTCTTTCTCTTCTTTCATCTGTTCAATATAAATGACTATTGAAAGTCTATAAACCATTTCAAATCTGAATCGGTAACTTCCGGAAAACTAATTTAAATAATGTTTTACGACCATGTCACATGGCCGAAATTCACGTGCTTATATAGTTGTATAGACTAATAGTAGCCTATACTGGGGAATCTTATCGACCTACTATACCGAACACCAGGGGATTGGAGCAATTGATATGGGACCAAGGCAAGCGTACGTGCGTTTTACATGAAGGTAATATACGCGCACGCGCGTTGTTGTTTACAATTTTTCCACCAGCAACTGCAGCTGATTGGTTGGGATACAAATAGAAACTACTCCAATAGTCAGATAGTTGATTTGTCAAAGTACTGAAGAAATCACGTTCAGCTAAACTCGGTTTAAAAAGGTCTTTTAGCCTATGAACAACAACATACTGACAAAATCTGTTTAAGAAAATATAACTCTGATTGAAACATTCTTTCGATCTTTAGCTCGACTATCGAAAAATTGTAGAGCTATTCTACTACCCTTGGCGTCGGCGTCAGCGTTGGCGTCCGGTTAAACTTTTCTTAACTTAAGTTACGAATGGTGTACATTGAAGTAACTTGGCACAGGGGTAGAGGGCATGGGTACTATTCAAATGAGTATGATTGGGGGGTTGTGTGTTCATATTAATTAGTTTATTTGCATAGCAATGTACATATTTGCATCCGATGACATCTCTTAAATTAAAGTGGATGTGGGGATTTTGTTTGCACAAATATCATATATGTGAAAAGCATTGTCCACACCTAATAGTGAGGTGAAATGAGCATATTAATTAGCTTATTCGCATAAACAATAGAATTGGTTAAAGTTTTTGGTTAAAGTTTTTGGTAAAAGTTTTTGGTAGAAGTTTCTATAAGTTAAGCTATGATTGGTGTACATTCGTGTAACTTGGCACAGGGGTAGATGGCATGAGTGCTGTTCAAATGAGCATGTTTGGGGGTTGTGTGTGCATACTAATTAGCTTATTTGCATATTAATGAAAATAGTTATATCAATGATATCTCTTAAATCAAAGTGGATATGGAGATTTTGTTTGCACAAATGATCATATATGTGAAGAGCATTGTCTACACTTAATGGTGAGGTGAAGTGTGTATATTAATGAGGTATTTGCATAACTATAAATTTTCGTACAAAATGTTTAACATGACCGCACAACTTCAGTTATGATGGTGTACATCCATGTAACTTGGTACAGGGGTGTGCATTAATGTAACTTGGCACAGGGGTAGAGGACAATAAAAATAGAGGACATGGGCACTCTTCAAATGTGCATGATTGCGGAAACCTGTATACTAATTACCTTATATGCATAACATATACTACTATCGGCGGCGTCGGCGTCGGCGTCGGCGTCCGCTTAAAGTTTTCATAATATACCTTTCTTATAGAGAGGTCCGTACTCCCTACCCCTGGCTACGCCACTGCATGAACTAATCTTTTAAGTATTTTCCAACAAACGAAATAAGATCTTGGAACACCTTAATCAACATTTTGTTCCTTTTGTATCCTCCATCGTATACGATGGACATGGCGCTACACTTTCCTTTAAGAAATTTGAAAACTGACTAAAGCAGTTTAAAGTAGTTCATTCTGCTCATAGGTATATCACTTACACTACCAGTACACCCAGACTATGCTGCTAAAGTAACATATCCCTGCACAGACTATGCTGCTAAAGTAACATATCCCTGCACAGACTATGCTACTAAAGTAACATATCCCTGCACAGACTATGCTGCTAAAGTAACATATCCCTGCATAGACTATGCTGCTAAAGTAACATATCCCTGCACAGACTATGCTGCTAAAGTAAGATATCCTGCACAGACTATGCTGCTAAAGTAAGATATCACTGCACAGACTATGCTGCCAAAGTAACATATCCCTGCACAGACTATGCTGCTAAAGTAACATATCCCTGCACATACTATGCTGCTAAAGTAACATATCCCTGCACAGACTATGCTGCTAAAGTAACATATCTCTGCACAGACTATGCTGCTAAAGTAACATATCCCTGCACAGACTATGCTGCTAAAGTAACATATTCCTGCACAGACTATGCTGCTAAAGTAAGATATCACTGCACAGACTATGCTGCTAAAGTAACATATCCCTGCACAGAGTATGCTGCTAAAGTAACATATCCTGCACAGACCAGAAGAATTTCTCGGAAATTGACACTTGCGCCTGCAGGTTCGATACATTTTCTGACGCACACGAACTGTCAATTCAGAGAGGGCAAACACCCGATCTAAAACCAGTGCAAAATGTTACAACATCTTGATAAGTACGAGGGAAATTGTTGCTTGACTGTTTACCTAATGCGGGATCGATCAGGTATGGAATTTCGTGGTACTCAACCGTTTAAATGCAATTAAGTGCTATAAATTGGAAATAATTTTTGATTTGATTTTCCTCCTCTGATCTATATTTGCTCGATTGATTGGGAAAGAGATGTTTCAAGAACAGCTTTTCTTTCATCTACAGAACTAGTCAAAACTTAAATCAATGTGTAAATGGGATAGAGCCGTCGTCAGTCCAAAATAAAGGTCATACAAATTTTAATTTTAGAACTTTGAATTTTCAGGTTTTATTGCCGAATTTTTTGATATATAATTGTGTTGGCATCTAGTCATGAAATATCTGAAATCTTTTGATAAAATGAAAAACCAGTTTTAAGGAATGTGAAGATGTAATATTACAAGTTATATCTAGTCTGATTTTAGTCTGATTTCTGTCACAGGGACAATTTCCAACAAGTTTATGTGCGAACTACATTGGAAGCTATGTGTGTTTCAGTTCATGGGGTTAAAATATGGAATCTGCTTAATTTGGAGCTTAAAAAGTGTAAAAGTGTACATATATTTAAGAGGAGATTTAAATTTGAAATATTTGAAGAAAAGTACAAATTATTGTAATTTTACCTAATTTCATACACGTATCTTTATTGGATAGGTTTATTTGTACAACACATTTATTGCTCTATTAAGTATTTGAATGTATTAGTTTAAGGGGAGAGGGAGTTCAATTTTTAACTTCTCCTCTCTCCTTTTCCATTAATTTTGTTTTTAATTGCAAATGTCAATAGCACTTCTATTCATTTTGTTTACTATTTATATATTGTATATTAAACAGCTTCTATTTTCAAAATGGATTTCTATTGTCAAAATGGACTGGAGTAAAGTTTTCTCACTTCCGTTATACTCCTTTTTGGGTACTTAATGCACTCTGTACCAGAATAGCAACAAACATTTTGTTA
>JAIGNY010000935.1:290000-340000 GCA_020152595.1 Chiridota heheva
AATTAAAATGAAATCATCGTTTTTGATGGATAGTCAGATCAGCTCCAAGCATGCTCAGACAAATGGAAGACGTGGGAATGACATTTAAACCAATTAGATGGATTTTAAAGAATGAATTCTTAAAGTCGTAAGTTGATTTTCGCGCTTAATTCTTGTGCGTTATATATATTGCTTTGTTCATTAAAATTGATGACGTTCAAAGTAAACAGTTGTTATAACGGCTCTTCCAGTCTTAGTGTTTATTTTTTATTTTTAAACATTCATATTAGTAACTCAGTTTCAGCACGTGGCTAATCTTACTTGAGTCCCCGTGCAAATAGGTAGAATAAAAGATTATAATATAATTATGCAATTAAAATGGCTAATATAGGCTATAACTAATAACGATATACTACTTTTTTCTCTTCTATATTTTTGTTTTCACTTTTTCAATCAGATACAATAAGAAATAATCTCTTAAATATTTGTACATTCCAACAATTAAAGGTATTTTACCATTTAATTTGATTGACAATATATTGAATACATCAAATAAATAGTGAAAGGATTTTTCTTCTATCTTTTTCAAAAAAAAAAAAAATTCTTGATCTAGGCCTAGCCTATTCAACATAAAAGTCTAACACGTTAGCACTTGGCTTAACGTACTTTACCTTTAACTTTATTAAGACTATAATCATATTTAGCAACTCATCTCCATCAATACCAAGTTATAATTAACTCTGTATACATTATTGTGGAACATTATTGTGGAACAAAGGCTACCTTTCTTAAGAATATTGTCAAAATGAATCCATAATGCACTAACCAGCGAACAATCAAAAAATAAATGTTGCAATGACTCAACATGAGAATTAGTACACAAGGAGTCAGTATTATTACAGACAAAGACCATCTTGTATAATAACACATTTGTTGGAAAGCGGTGAAGTATAACTTATCCTATACTGAAACCACCTCATTTTAATATCATGGGTATATCTGAAAGGTATAGAACAGTGAACAGGTGAAAGCGTTACTTCTCAATAGGACACGTGGCTATATTACTGTTACGATGAGATCACAGCATCATTTCTCATGAACTTTCTTTATCATTATTTACGTATAAGTCTTCATGGAATTTCTGATTATATAACTTTCATGGAATATAATTTCATGGAATATCTGAAACACTTTCAATTTGCTACGGTTTGCACATTTATTAGAGGCTAGACCTTTTTCTCTATTGTCATTAAATCTGTGGACCTTGGATAACGTCATCGCCTTTCTCGGTATTGGTTTCTGAGGGCGTTTAGTCATTGTCTTGGTTGGAGATTTTCCTAGATGTAGAATTTGCAAATCATGAGTGAGATGATTTTTCATGAAGTCTTATGACGTGCTTCCTTTTATACTTAAACTAAAAGGTTCCTTTATATTTAAATTACATAAATAAAGTAGAAAATTGTTAATGAGAAGAATTCAGATAGAGATTAGAAACAGTTGCAAACGGTGAGATGGAGTCTGTTAGTTAGAGATAGCAAGAGAAAGTTATAGTCGCAGTCGGAGTTGGTGTATAAATGAGTTTACAATATATTTCAGAAGCTTTATAATTACTGTGCGTTCCGTCTCTCCTTTTTGTGCCTTGCGCTACATTCTTTATGTTCTTTTATCGATAATTACACACTGATAGAAGGAAGAAATAGAAGCAACTTAAGGTTGAGAAAGGTGAATATAGAAAATAAAACAAAAAAAGTGTAAAGGGTTAAACGAAGGTAAACTGTAAGAAAAAAAACATAGCAGCAGGGGCGCCCCGGCTCGTAGGGCCCTAGCTACGCCACTGGTTTCAGGTCGGTAAAAGTTAAGGTTTAGAATACCAAACAAGACATTTTAAATAATCTAAAAAATAACCAGCAATTTTCCGCAATGTTGTCAAATATTCCAATAATTTTACCATTTCTATTTTTAAAATTTCTCAAATTCCTACAGCTGGGAAGAAAACATACACAGAAGGAGAACCCTTTTCAGGTGGTAGTTTTTCCAGAAAGTTTCCTTCATTTAAGGGAAACTTGATTTTGGGGAAATTTCTTTTTGGGGAATTTTCGGGAAATACCTGATGTCGACGTATACCTGATGTCAACAAATTTTTAATTGTATCAGCTATATTTGTCTCAGGATAACAGGACTGCAGGATGAAATGAAAAAAGATTAACCAACATCTCGTTCTTTGCATGGACAGCTCCCTGGTCTGCTGGTTGGAGAAATACGTTATACGTAACAGGCATGGACTAATGTTAGGCCTATTGTAAGGGCCAGGGCCCGAGGCCGGTCTCAAAATAAATTTGAAACGGAACAAAGCTTTCTGGAATGAAACCTGAATGTTTCGCACCCTGGCAGAGATAGAAAACGGGAAGAAGTGAGGGGAGGAGGGGCGTTGAAAATCTTCCCGGCTGCACGCTTTCTTTGCGAGTGGGAGACAAATTTAAAAATTATTAACAAAATATTGGTAAAATTGGAGGGAAATTTAATTATAATAAATTTTAATGAAATTTGTTTTAGCATCAACGTTTGATGGATACTTAATTTCCAAACTTGCCATGCAGTGCAAATTTTCAACCTATAAGCGAAATTTGTTTGGGTTCTTGCTCCCTTCCTACACTACGCCCCTGACCAAGACTCAAGAGTCTTATACTTGTTATATCTGTGCATGTCACTGAATTTCCTCTTAATGTTTCTCTAATGTGATATTAACTAGAGCTATAAGCCACATTGAGAATTTTACCTTTTTACCAAACATCAGAAGAAAGAAAACAATAAAACAATAATTTCTGGAGGGTCGGTCAATATTTGGGGCCGGGGAAAATGCCCTTTTTTTCCCTGTTATAATCCGCTACTGGTAACAGGTGATTTCTCACGACAAATTGCCAGGTCTGCCTGGCATAAAAGACCTGCCAGCGCGTGAATATTGAGAGAAAAAGCAGAATAAAACAGATTTTAGAGATGACCGGCTCCCCCCCCCCCCCTTCCTTTCCCGTTGGGATTGTTTTCAGTATTTAAGACTGCTTGTCAGATAACTGCTGTCTGTGATTGTGACTCAGATCAAGACAGTGTCATTCTGTACAGAGTTGCCAGGTCTGCCACACGTTTACTGGCCAAATGTCCATTGAAAATTGGCCAAATCGAAAGAAAGAAAACAGCCAAATCAGTTTCCAATGGACTGGATCATTGACAGAAGTACTGAAGTACCTGACGATGTAAAATACGAGATGAAAATAATTGTTTTCGCTTCAAAGCACAAAAGTTTTCACAAAGTCAAATGGAAACAATTATTATTTGACTGCATAATTGTATAGGAGTTTCAACGCTCTGATATCACAAATGCTAAAAATAGATGTATGTGAGTAATTTTTTATGAGTTAAAAAGTAAATTTTAAGGAAAAATAAATTGGCAAACAGCCAAATTTGCCATATTTGGCCGGTAATATGCCAATATGGCAACTGTTGTTTACATGATAACTCACGTATATAATAGGCCTACGGCATACCACACTTCACATCAGATCCAGGCTTACATTAAGCAAGCAAAAATCCTTACATTAAATAAACACAGCATTAGGGGATAAATTATTGACTTTTCAGCTTCGCTGAATTCTTGTTTTGCACTTCCTAAACATTCCAAATTATACTGTTATACGCGCGGTGCCAGCTGCAATATTCAGACGGTTGTATTGTCTGATTGTTATGCAAATTTTTGTTCCGCTTTGCTGTTATAGCTTTTATCAAAAGAAAGTAATTTTTGATTTTCTATGACAAATTCGGGGCAGTTTAGTTTTCGAATTCAAAATTTGTACCGTATATTCTGTATGAAAAGAGCTGATATTAGGGGTTGAAGTATAACGTGAAAACAACATATAGACCTTCTGGATGCACATATCATCATAACCATTCTCCCCAGGTGTGCAGGTTGCATGCTTTCTTCCCGTTTGAGAGGTAAAATTAGGAAATAATCAACAGATTAACATAAATTGAAGGAAAATTATTATTACTATGGGTAACATTTTGGCAGCATTTCCCACAAATTGACGAAAGAAAATTTCTCGAAAATTTTCGAAAAGTTTCCGAAAATCGACAAAATTATCCGAACATGAAAGAAATTTCTCGAAAATGAGGAGAAATTCCCCGAAAATGAGAAATTCCCGATAGTTATTGACGGAGATTTCTAGAAAATTGCAGAAGTTTTCTCGATTAGCTTCGACGTTTTTAAAAACTTCATTTAGCAGTGAAATTTTTCCGTGCCAGGAATTTTGTGTGGTTCTTGCCAGCTTAGAGATGGCCCTTCCTACGCCCCTGCCTACCCAAAACAATTATTTTTACAACTATACTAAAACATTGTCACGGTTCATTTAAAAATTTAAACTTCTCTGCATAAGAAACATTTTCCCCGTGATATATCAACAAGATACGCCGTCAGTCCGGTCGCTTCTTCCTTTTAAAATAAATCATTAAAAATCATTCAATAGGCGGCGAATCTCTATCTTAATTATATCCGCGCATCCCTGTGGCTCATTACATCATTGTTAGAATATAGTCAGCTGCTTTATTAGTTTTCTACATATACACTACGGCGCAGTACCGGTACACATACGGTCAGCAAAAAAGCTGCCTCTTACATTGAGTTGGAATAGATCATCGTGGATTTTTTTTTTTCTTGCACTACGCGCCGTAAATACACGGCTGATTTCTATTTTTTTAAATAAATATGAAATAAAAAGGGGCTCGTACAGAGAGGGCCAAAGCACAATGTGCCCTGGTAACATTTGCTTTATCTTCCCAAACAATGATAACACTTCTAACTCATGCCCTAGGCTACTTAAGATACGTTGTTAAAGTCTTTGTTTTGAAGAAGAAACGTCTAGGCCTATATGTTGCTACTTTCGGATGCCCTAACTTATCCACCCTCACAGTCAATTGATTTCATAGAGATTTAATCATTTTAGGGGGAGAGGGGGAAGTTCTGAGCCCACAAAGTCAGGTCAATTTTAAAGAAGGGGTCTCAGCCCCCTAAGGTTCCTAGAAATCAGCCCTGACCGTGGGCTAGTGAATTGTACACTGCAGGCCAGTGAATTATATACCGCAGACCAGTGAATTATACACCGCGAGCCAGTGAACTAAACACCGCGGGCCAGTGAATTATACACCGTGGGGGGGTGAATTATACACCGTGGGGGCAGTGAATTATACACCGAGGGCCAGTGAATTATACACCACGGGCCAGTGAATTATACACCGCGGGCAGCAGTGAATTATACACCGCGGGCCAGTGAATACACCGCGGGCCTTCTCGGCTTCCGTACGGAACCGATCAATGCTCTTGCACGCTAGAAAAGTCAGTCATTAAACGTAATATTTCATCGCGAATCTGCCAACCATCCCTCCCTCCCCATTTTTCCATGATTATACGAAGAGCGTGCCGTACGGTTTCTAGCGAGACAATCGCATCCAAAAAATATTACAGGCTTTGACAAAATGAGGAAAAATGGGTAAAATGCAAATCTTTTTGAAAATACTCCTTTTGAATTCATTAACCAATGTAAAATGAGGCGAACGACAAGGCTCCTTTAAAAATGATCAAGAAAAACTACTCAAATATCACATTACGTGCTTTTAGTACCCATCATACAATGCTAAAAATTGCACATTGCTTAACGATAACTAACAGATTAAACAACCGTATTGCGTCTAACAGCAAAGGTAATTGCGCAGGTCAAATAATTTGTACTATTTTATGAACAAACGGACTGGCAAATGATATTCGAGGGATTGGCTTTTATACAAATATTCAACAATTGACCTTTCCCGCTCATCATCAAGATTTCCAGAGGCTGTTTTATGAATGAATTGTATTACGAGTATGGGGCATATACAGAGGGCTTATGGGTAATGGCGCATCATGAGAGACTTGATTTACATTAAAGTTCGCCCATTTGGGAGAAGATTTTATCTCCCAAAAGGGAGATGAAACCTGAATGGTCAGGGCCGTGGACTATAGGCCTATACCTGTATACCGAATATTACTAACAATGACATCACAATATGTTATCTCGTTATATATTGTAATTGTGTTAGAGACATGCCTCATCATATGTTAATACATTTATCATCTTAATAACTATTTATTTCTCAATAAGTCATGAATTTGTATTGACTATAAAAACAACAATAAAAACAAGAAATAATATGATATATTGAGTTAAATATTCAGAGGCATCTTAAAACCATTAGATATATATATATATATATATATATATATATATATATATATATATATATATATATATATATATATATATATATATATATATATATACATATAATATATATATATATTATATATATATATATATATATATATATATATATATATATATATATATATATATATATATATATATATATATATATATATATATATATATATATATATATATATATATATATATATTTAAAGAGAGACAAGACCCATAAGTAGGTCCTAACTGCCTAATGGCTGGCGTCTTTTTGTGACTTTTTTCAAATATCCATAAATAATGAACACTACAGTGATACAATTTTGTTGTTTATGAATCTTAAAGAACTATTGCAGGTATGGTGTTAGATACGTATTGTACCTCTCCACTTAGTCAGAAAGCTGAGCCGTCACTTTTGGTCTAGTGCCCTTTTAACCAATTAACGGCTCCGCCTTCTTTCCTACTATTACAAAACGTTTTAAAGGTGCCCGCATGTTTTAGCATTACCACAAGTGTGCTAAAAAAGAAAGTTATTTAACCAAATATTTGGCTCAGGTAAACAATTTCATAGAATTTTCAGCTTTTCGAGGGTGGGGAATATGGAACCCAAAAGGACCACCAAATATGTTCGCAAAACATATGTTCGGAAACAAACAATGTGGTCGCTGAATATAGGTTAAGAAGACTAATATGCTCGGAAATATGTTCCCAATCATAAATGTTCGAAACATACATGTTCGGAAACAAATAAGTTCGGTTAAAAATATTTTCGCAATCTTAAATGTTTGCAAAAGATACGTTCACAAATTGTATGCTCGCTAAAGATACGTTCGTTATATATACCTTCACTTAAGATATATGGTCGCAATTTGTATGCTCGCAAAAGATAGTTCGTCGCAAAATGTGCTCGGAAAGAATGGTGTATGCATAGTCATGTTTCAATGATACGTGAAATCCCGGGGTCGTGTTTTAGGTTTCTCCAGTAGGTTTTAGGTTTCTCCAGTAGGTTTTAGGTTTCTCCAGTGGAAAAAAGTTCCAAAAATGTTTTACAAAGTGACACGACCAGAACAGATGCTCGTAGTATTTCTCACAGCCCTTACAAAACGTACACTCTAAAAAAAGAATGGTCAAATTTGACCACAATGTGGTCAAATTTTGACCAAGTGCCGAGTAAACTATGCACCGACCCATATGTGGTCAAATTTGACCATCCAAGCTTGGTCAAATCATTTGACCACGCCAACTTGGTCAAATTGACCAACTGGGTAGTAAATTCTGCACCGAACCATAAGTGGTCAAATTTGACCATCCAAGGTTGGTCAAATCATTTGACCAACACAACTTGGTCAATCTTTTGACAACATTTAGTGGTCAAATTGACTCTAAAATAGTGAATTTGACTTAATACTTGGTCAAATCTTATCAGAATAGAAACACCAACAACGAAGAAATTTCAGATTGAAGCTCACTTTATTTGTAACACTCTTTTCTCAGAATTAAAAGAGAGGATTGTATTATTAAACAAGAGATAATCGATGTTATTAAATAGATCAACAAATTATGCCAACAAAATATTCCTTTTGGGCTGAAACTCATAAAAATACACTGGCTTTTCAACTTTGGAAATAAATACTAACTTTGGATACACCAAAATTATTACAGAGTTAGCAAACAATCATGCTAAAACCATCAAGGTGACTTTTAAATACTTCTTAAAACTTTAACTCAACAACTGCATAGTAACTTAAATTGCCCACAAGGAAGAATGGCAACTGTGAAATTATGCCAACTTGTTTACCCTATATAAAAACTCTCTGGAAGACTTTTGGTTTAATGCTAGCATTGCAACAGAGGATTGACAAGTTTAAATTTGAAAATAACATCAAAATACATAAAGTAAATAGTTAAGAATTCTTTATATGCACAAGAAAATATCAAATGAACAAAGTCTCTGAGAGCTACTATGAAAGACAGACAAATGGTGAAATAAGCACTCAAACAACACACTCTTTCACCGAGAATGAAAACGCAGAGATTCCTAAATTTTACTCAAAGGTTGGCGTCCAGGTAACAATGGGAAGATTGCAATTTTTTCAATTAAAATTTTGTAAAGAAAAAGCAGGTATGCCCTCCATAACAAGCGATCCGTGCATTTTATAGGGCATTACTGAAAGCTTGCATTCAAACTTGTCCTATTCAATAACTTTTAAACATAACTTGAAATAATTTTTTAGGTAGTATGGACAAAGAACATAATAATTTTCTTTTATCTAATACTGAAAAGCACATAAAATGCTTAGTAAAACAAGATCTTGCAATCAGAATATCTACGCTAAAGCTGACTAAGCTATGAGGACTTTAAACAAATGTAATTATTACTGATGTTTACACAGAAAGTCTTATTAAATGAGTTACTTCATTTGAAAGATATCACTAGCATGCTGAAAAGTGACTAATCAAGCTTTTTAAGCACACTGCTAAAATCTTTTAAAGGTAATAACTAATATAGAGAAATATATGTCAACATGATTTTGACACCAATTTATTTCTTTGAAAGGTCCTTTACCATATATATGAAAGTGATATTTAAAACTCTTAATATAAACCAACATAAAATACCCGCTAAAATAAAAGAAGCAAAAATACCTAGCACACCAGGAGACAATAACTACATGTTCAATCCTTTTCAAGATAGGTACGAAGAGTCCGTACTGCAGGGAAGTTACTATTTTTCCCTTACCGTCCGTGAGTTGAAACAAAAACTTCTGCACAAATTCCCACGTGGTGTGACATTGCTTGGGGTAGTGGAGGTCAAACACGTAAAAAGCCTTAAAAAGACATCAACGGCTTTAAGTAGTGAGGGCTGTTCTAAGGCAAGACCGTCAACAACCAAAAATACTTGACTTGGAGAGAAACGCGATCCTAGTAAAGAATAAAGGGTTGATGCTTCTCTTTACAATTTGAACCCTTTCCAGATGTGTGGGATGTTGGTTCCAATCTGTAAATATAAGGAAAAATTGGTTACAATTTAAATTCAGAGTAAAATGCTAAAAGCGTAGAAATCTATACTGACCAATATGTAAGTAACATAACTTAAAACCTCTTGAATCAGAATAAAAACAATGCAAGTAACAAACACTTCTGCCAAGATTTAAAAAACGTTGTGCAGCTTTGGATTATGAATATTCTTACACTTGCAAGGTGGCAGAAAATTCTAAACAAAATTGATTCTCTTGAAGCAACAATTAAATTAAGAAAGCCTAATTTTATTGTACAATCATTTGTATCCGTAAAATCAGAATGCCTGATGAAGACTGATCTATGCTCCTTTTAATCACAGAGGTGCAAGAGAATATGCTGTAGCTGTCCAATATTCCTTGATATTTAGAAAAGGTGAATCCCTCTGAGTGTTTGTATATGCCAAAACATAAAATGAAAATAATTGCAAATTAAATGTGTTTTTTCCTATTCATATTTGTGATATGGTGACAAGACTAAGTGACATCCATATGTTATCGAGTAAATCCTGTTTGGACAGACAGTCCAATTTGCATTGAATCATACAATACTAGCCACCGGGTATCTGAAAACTTTGAATGCCTTTTTTGTAAAGAAGAAAATCATGTCCTTAGTTGAATTAGGGAGAATGGTTTGCTCTTCATGTTTTTAACTAAAAATATGTAAAGTAAGTTTCATCAAAATACCTTGGTCGTGCAGTAAGTGTATTGCGATCCATAGTTATGTTATTTTCTTGAAAAAGCTGTCTCAAAAAGACTAAAAATCATGAAATTTTGTACAACTTTTACCCCCAAAAAAATAGATATTGATGGATAGGGGCAGACAAAATTCGACCGGAATTGGATACTAGAAGTTAGGCCTGGTACAGTAGTATTTGTATTACCTGACGCTGATCACAAATTTGAAAATAAAAAATCAAGAAATTGTTCTACCATACCATTTGTTTCACAGTTTACAAGACAAAGTGCCCATATTTTAAATTTATCTGACTTCGATTTTGAATGTACATTCCCCTTTTCTAAGACTGTGCTGACATGTGAAGTCGATGCTGACATAATGCTGACCTTAATATGTTACTGACAAAACTGGAAAGACTAACTTGCTGATATTTCTTTTCTTTTATCTTTGTTACTGTTAATTTTATGGTACCCGGATAGGGTCCAGTTCACGGTTTCATTGTTTTTTGCTATCTGACTCGGGCCTTATTCCAGGAACATTGCCATTTATGTAGACTGCTGACCTTCACACAGTGCATAAACATGGTTTGACAGAATCATTCAATCATTCTTATGGTGAGGTCAAAATAATCTTGTGAAAATATCACACTGGATACAAAACCTCAACCTGTAAAATATACATTTATCTTACCTGGTAAGGTTATCTTGGCAACTGGCTGCTTCTAAGATTTAACGGCCCTGACTCTTCCCTGTTTTCTTCCGTACATTTCTCAACCGCTGTTCGAGATAACCAGAAGAAGAATGGCTTCCTCTGCCTCTGGAAAACCATGCTTCCTGTTAAAGTAAAAAGATTCTCAAAAATGTAGGCCAGATAATTTTAGTTTTGATTTTACAAGAATGACAAAGTCTGCATGGTAAGCTACATTGAAGGATTAAAATGTGAAAAACACACTACAGTTTAACACCTACCTGTAATGCAGTGTTTACATTAGATGCGGGATTCCGCACATAGTATCAAATTCCGCAAAAAAATATAAAAAAATACGAAGGAAATTCCAGCAAGAAAACAATTTCAAGATAATGCCGCCCCCTTAGTTTAAATGTGCAATTTTCCAGCCTTTTGGTGCTATCCTTAGGTCTCTTATTGATTTTCTGTTATTTCTCTAAAAGACATGACCCCTTTTTCACACACCCCCAAGGAAATTAGATTCATGCAACTTCTGTGAGTAAATTCCCACAAAAGCAATACATCAGTACACAGACAATCATTTCTTCATTAACAAAAACTTGATTGCATTTTTACGACTTTTATTCTGTAGAAAACTATTTCATAAATTATTGGAAAAAATATTATTACAGATTTTAATTGAAGACAAAATATAATACAAGGTTTTCTCCAAATCTATACCACTGTTTTTTTTTTTTTTTTTTTTTTTAATCTATAAAAACATCCCTCCCAGACATTATTAGTGAGAGTATTTGGATTTAATTAAGGTGACACCGTACATTGTTTGCATATTTCTATTTCTAAACTCTACTTTAAAGAATAATAACACAAACAAACAAAAAATGTATAATTTAAGCCTTGACATCCATCATACAGTAGATTCCATTCGTAATGTGTACTGTTTTAAAATGCTTTGCAAAATTGTCCAATTCTTTTTTTGCGCAGTGCAATTTTGTTAAATGTCCACTGTTTTAAAAATGCTATACAAAATTCCCATTCCCTTTGCTGCACACACAGTACAATTATATACAAAGAACAAACCAAGTAAACAGGATATAAACTACCAAGACTTCCACAACACCTAGCAACATACATAACAACAAGGCAAGGAAACAAAGACACTGTTGTGGGTTGCATGATTTGCATATTCAATGAGGTACGATGTTAGCCTATAACTAATCTGATTTGCATATTTTCTGCATTTGACTTTATCTCAGACATGCCTAAATTATGACTAAAGATGTACAAAAAGTGGTGAAAACGAGAAGCCTAGGCCTATTTCATGAATAGCTTTAGATTTGGTTTACATTGGATCAGTCGTAATTAATTCATTTTGAACCTAACTAGGCCGAATATCAATATAACTATGATTTGAAATTTGAACCAAATTCCTAACGTTATTTCTAAATCCAGGATTGCTTAAACTTGGTCAAATTTAACCAAATCAAAAGCATAATACGAAAAAAATGCCACAGCAATGCTAATTAAAGTACGCGAAACTATCAAATGTGCCTGCATTCGTCAGTATACTTCCAGAAAAGTTTTTCAAAGGCAAAGTCACACTCAAGAAGTCTTAACGTATCTTAACGTACTATACCGCACTGGCGCTACCTTGCAAAACAACATTAGACTAGCAGTGTGTATAAGTAACAACGAAACTGCTCAAAAATTCAACGAACAAAATCCACTCACCGGAAAACGTTTCTTTCAACGCATTTAAGTTACATTCCTCAAGTTTTCCACGTTTTCCACCATATCTGCAATAGATATTTGTTACTTTAGGTTGAAATTTACGCGAGTTTTCATCAAGTCTCCAAGATGGCGATGGTCAGCGGTACTGGTTTGGTGGTATTACGTAAGTGCCCGTAGTTAAGCCAATGAAAACACGTATATTTTCTGACCACGTACTGTGGTCAGCGTCGTCTCCCTGGTATGACCACAGGACGTGAGATATTTGACTACACTGTGGTCAGATCGCGGGAAATTTGAGCGGACCAAGCACATTGGTCAGATATCTGACCAACCTTTTTTTAGAGTGTACAAAGGAGACTTGCAATTAAAACTTAGTAAGAAGTTGATTTGTAGTGTATATGCCGAAATTGAAAGTAAATGACTTTCGTATCAGTAGTATAAGTGGCCCTCTTATGACGGGGAAGGGGTAGGGGAGGGGGGAGGTCCAAATGGTAGAGTCCAATTTTCCCGGGGTAAACTTAGCCCCCCATAGCGGAGGGGGTTTGAGTTTACCCAAGGCAGATTAGACTTGTGCCGTTTGGACTCCCCGTCCTATGAGGGCCACCTATGGGGAGGGGAGGGCCGCGGTGCTGCCCAAACATGTTTGGGCTATAGTTAATAAGCAGCCCGCTCATCCCCTACACATTTTTTGTTTTATATTTTGATAAAACTTCAATGAGCAACAAAGTGTACATACATATATGAAATATCATTAACTCTAATAAATACAATGTTTTACTTTACTCATTGCTTAATTCACTAGGGGTAAATTCAGTCTATATTTAGAACCTCATCAACATTTCAAATCCCTGTATTGACCAGCGAATATGTCAAATCAATCCTCTTCTCTAAAAGTTTGATAGCTTATAACTGTGCTTAAAATGCTTTATTGACTTTGCTGGAAGCAGTACAATAGCAAACGTTCCGTTGTTGATATAATTCAGCTCTTTAGAATTACCGACAGATTACCGAGTAAACAAGTGAGACGGTGAGGGAAGATAGAGACCATTCACAGTTTTTTCAGTATGTACCTCTAAATGCATTTCATTGTTTACGACACAATGGAACATACGCTGTTGAGTAACTCCTAATTTGATATTGATTTGAAAATCGAAGTTAACCTACGACAAAATGCTCACACAATTTGTCCCTAAAAAAAAAACTTTTCAAAATAAACCTAACAGATATAAATATCCGTCCCCCGGGCCCACTTTGCATTTCGAAAGTGTTGACTGTTGACTGAAACGTTTTTCTACGACTTGAGCTATAAACCTAACAGATATCAATATTCGTCCCACTAGCCCACTTGGTATTTTGTATGTGTTGACTGTTAACTTAAACGTTTTTTTACGACTTGAGCTATTCCACTGGTGAGTCAAACATTACATTCATTATATTTTATATGTCTAAGTACAAAACATAAGCATTAATCATAACTTGAAGAAAATGTTTAAATGGCTTTCTACATTGTCTGAACTGTAGGAAATATGTTCGTAGGTGTGCCCAACAGGATGAATCTGACGCGGGACTCAATTCACTTAATCCTCGTGTCACCTCATTTATGCTTGTCTCGCCATCTGCAGAGTGATGCAAAACATTTATCCCTGCAGAAAAAAAAGCTATACAAATTAAATCTTACTACTTTTGTCGAGGCCTGTCATTGTAGACGAGGAGACAGCTATATTTCTGTTACAACCTTTCTTATTTCAGATTCTTATCTAATTTTTATTTTCGAAAATGATTATTTTTGAGAGATTAATTTTATGCAGGCAATATAAACGGATTGTAGGCCGATTGGTTATAATCTATCTTAATAATTCATACCATTGATCTTCTGTAAATATTAATATACAAATCTAACTTTGTAATGCATTGGTAAATAAGCCAATTGTAAAGTATTGGCACCTGTAAAAACCTCTTCGTCATTATGTCTGAATATAGGTTTAGGGGCACTTTTCCTACCACTTTAACTACATAATCCTGTCTATTACGCTGTGGATACCTACGACGGTACTTGCATGAGCAGCGTACATTGACGACATCAAGAAGCGTCATAATAAACCCCTTAGTCAGTATCTTACCATCCCTCTCCCTGTAGCGTATAGAGGGGAATTAGCGGCATTTTCCGATACCATAATCGACGTTGCAACGTCCATGAACAATACATGATTCATGTTACATGGCATAAGCCTATAACGGTCTTGAGAATCTTAATTATTCCTTTGAGCAGCTCTTCGTCCCCCTTTTTTTCTGTACTCTTTTCCGATTTGTTCGTCTTCATCTAATGCATGTCATTTCTGAAGTATGAGCTACGCCTAATTTCCCCTCCGTATACATTTGACACGCCGATGTGACGCAATCGATAGCCATAAAGTGAGATAGTGAGTGAGATAGTAGCCAATTGCGGACTTTAATCCTTTGGACATGAAATCTGGGGCGTCTCCGATATCAGCCTCTGTAAAAATACACAACATTTTTTTAAGCTCACACAACAAATTTATTAAAACCATTTTTTTGAAAAACCACTTTGTTTTTCAATTAAGACAGCAAATTTAATGAAATACCTTTTGTCTTTTTTAAGAAAAAAACAATTTATTTTCAACTCACACAATATTATTAACTAAATCATTAAAAATATTTACAAATCTAACTTATTCAACTGTCAAATGTTCTTGATTTTTTACAAATGATATATTCGGTAAGTTTGAATATCTGTTCAATTATTCCAAAACAACAATAAGTTCTTTGTCATCCGGCAATTAGTTTTTCTCTTCACAGTATGTTTTAATATCGTTCCAATTCTTCCAAAGCAGCAGTAAGTTCCTTGTCATCAGGTAACTCGCTCCAATCATTGTGTGCGACGTCTGGGGTAGTTCTGCGTGTATGTATAAACTCTCTGCTTATTCCATTAAAATTATTCCGAAACGAACTTTTTCGTAAGTTAATTGTTCTCAAAACTATTGAATAAAGTTTTCTGCGGTCCTTCATCCTAATGTGTCTTGCACACAGCAAGATACTTGCATAATCCATCACAACTTCAACGCATTCTATGAACGTACGTACCATCCAAAAATTGGCCAGTTACAATTTCATTAGTTGTCATATCGTAAAACTCAATATCAATGTATGTTTGACAACGGGGGTGGGCTTCATATACATATTACCCTGCATTGCATGGAACTGTTCTAAAGGTATTAACAACATATTTGTTCATGTTTTCGTAGTTGCCCTGTGTCTCTGATTAGAACCAAGTCCTCTCTTATACGTTTTTTCTTTCTTCTCGAAAAGAAAGGAGTTCTGCAATTGGACCTAAGGTTTGTGCAATCTTATTCAGCACCGGAAAAACACTGGCCTGAAAAAATATCTTGCCTCCTTTTGTACCTTTCCCGTACACGCATGCTTAATAAATACCTTACGTTTCACCTTCAGAGGAATATTGGGATTTTTCAACAGTTTAAGAAGTTTTAAATAAGAAAGCACAGCCTTTTTTTCTTGTTCAGATAACCGTACGTTACCATTACTTATATTCAACGCAATATCACTCGAAATATGATACAGATTATCACTTAGATTACAAGCTATTTTTTACATTGTACAGAATTGAGATTATTTACACACAGGCTAGCAAGTAAATCCTTATGTTGAAGCAAATAATTAAGTTTATCATTCAAATTAGAAGCCATGACTAACAAGATGCAAAGACAATTACACTTTATACAGGATTTGCATCTGACCCTCTTTATCAAATACATTCGTTCAGTCGTTCTAAATTTCAAAACATCACTGCTAATAGGCTTTAAATCTATAAACAAATACTCATATGATCTAGATACCACATCCTCATAAATACGCCTAAGCTGATCCCCTGCTTTTTTCCCGCCAACAACTGCTTAAATAAAATAATAATTTTACCCATATTTCTAGGATTTTGAATAATGTTATGTATTGAGCATTCAAATTTATATTACGACCACCTTTCCAAAACATATTTTGTGTAATCAAAATTACGGATGCATTTGAATGATGACATCCTCTTGTAAACGTTTATTAACCACCATTGGTTTCTCTGTTATTTGAAACATCAAATCATCCAAAACAATAACATTATGTTCAGAATTGCCTATTTTCACCAAGAAATCATCAATCAAACTAATATTAAGAACAGCCTGCATTCTGGCATACTTATCTTGCCAAGTTAGAACCAATACAGATGCTCAGGGCTGGGTACAAATAATTAGGAGACGATAGAGCTTAAAAACATGTTCAGCCTTTCCAACTCCTGTGGGCCCACAAACTAACCACGTTAGAGGTCCTTGTAATCGAGAATCCACAATCCACCCCCCCCAATCCACGACCCCCCCACCCCATCCATGACCCCTCCCCCCCGTCTAGACTTTCCATCCCTTCTGTCTCTAGATTAAAAAAATCAAAAGATTCCTCACCATTATGTGCAATCCCAACATCGTTCAAATCAACTGAATTAACTTTCTCTTGATCAGATTCATAGTCACTATAATAGTCAACTAACCTCACTTTTGTAAGGGGTGCCTCATCTGAATCCTCATCACTTTCTTGGAAATTTATAACTGCAAAACACTCCAAAGGTTTTCTGATTTGCGTACAACATGATTTCCAAAGCGATCTACAAAATAATACAACGGCTTCTCCTCAAAAAACCTGAAACTATTTTAGGATCGGCGAACTGTCGCCACATAGATTCCAAATTCAAGTCATCTGCAAATTTATGCTCATGTTGGTTATACCACATTTGTTAATCCCCTTCTACATCGCGTAGCTGCCATCCTAATTCAAAAAGTGCGTTTTGCCTCCATGTCATATTGATCAATACATATTGAAAATTCAAAAACTATTATCACCGGTTGTAAAACCAAACCAACATTGAAAATTACCACTTATGAAAGCTTTCCCTACTTTCCCCAGGAATACAAAGACACGAACAATTATTTTTAAGAATATTTTTTGGAGAAAAAACAGTGCTTAATCCTATATTAGTTTTTTAGGCAGATGCCTTTCACATGTATGATTTTGCCCAGAAAAATAATAGTTGACTTAGGTTACGCAAAATTACGAATCGGCCGGAAAGGAGAAGGGAAGAGAGGGGGGATGATTTTACTCGGGGAACAATGAATTTTACCGACTTTATCGAATCACTACAGTACTTATAAAGTTATATTCATCTAGTTCATATGATTGATTTTGTCATGGGGATATAAGCATCCAGGCATGTTATAATCCACAATTCCCCCTCACATCACCTTCCCCGCCATCCATCTCTTTTTGAAGGGAAAACCAATCCGAGAATTTGCCCGTGAAAATAATAGTTGACTTAAACCACGCAAAATTACGAATGAGGCTAACTTTACCCCGGATACAATGAACTTTTACCGACCTTATCAAATTATATCAGCAATTCACATGCTCTTTTTGGAGGGAAAACCAATCCTAAATGTAAATGTAGCTTTCGATTCTTAGGTCATATCGATCAATCTGAATAAATACGGGTTAAAATAGGTCCTATTGTTACCCATTGTAACATAGTATTGATTTTCCTTGAATTACACTAGGGTTTGGGCAAGTCCAAAGAAGCAAACTCTTCAAATCTGGACTTTTGAGTAAGTGCTATTACTGATAGCACTTATTACCCTATCTCTGTAACTCGGCCTACACTAGGATCTACGCAACTCCAAAGAAGCAAACACATCGATTCTGGACTTCTGAGTTTTTCATCACTTAAATTATCATGATTTTAATAGATATACTTGCGTAACATCTTTTCTCCCTTAGTTTACATTACAGGAAACCCGCATCAAAGAAGAAAACGTAAATACAATCATCTATATAGAGGACGAGGTAACAGTTAAAAAACAAATCACATTAAGTTGCAAAAACGTTGATGCTGCTAGCACCACTGCTACACTATCACCAGTGCTATTAGTGAGAGCACTCGTGCTACTGGCACAAGTGTTATCACCTGTGCTAACATCACTAGTGTTAGTAGCGCCAGTGCTAATAGTGATAGCACTTGCGCTGCCAGTGCTAGCTGTAGCAGTGCTAGTAAAAAAAAAAACATAAAAAAAAACATATAAGACATAAGAAAACAAAAATTGTTATTTGTATTACAGCGAATAATTTTTTTGGATTTGTTTTTTAATGAAATAACAATTGAAAAAGAAAGAAACAAAGATTTTTATCGAATTTTGTCATTTCTAATTTTAGAACATTATCAGTAAAGGACTGAAGTACTTATTCAGTGGGAGGCCATGGGGAAACTTAAAGATCATTTGGCATTTGGTCTTCAAAGGGTTGAACATCTATCTTAATCCTTTCTGCCTTCCTACCACTTATTATGATCAAAATTGTTTACTCCTTGAAGTTAAAAGAAAAATTGTGTAGGAGTGAGCGGGCTGCATATTGATTATAGCCTAAACATGTTTGGGCCGCACCACGGCCCACCCAGCCCCATCGGATGGGGGTCCAAACGTTACAACTGTTAACCATAGCACCGCGGCTCTCCCCACCCCCGTAGGTGGCCCTCTTAGGACGGGGGGTCCAAACTTTACAAGTTGTATCTGTCCGGGGTAAATCCAGACCCCTTCCGCTATGGGAGGCTAAGTTTACCCCTGACAGATTGGACTTGTACCTTTTGGACCCCCCCCCCCCACCCTCTTACCCGTCCTAAGAGGGCCACCTATACTACTCGTATCCCTGACCGTATTATGACAATTAGCCAATATAATGGGCCAGTTGCTATTGATAGGGAGTTTTTATTCCAACTCCCTGCTATTGACAATTATGAAGGGAAGAAGAATACCAACGCTGCTTAGCAGGAATACGCACAATAACCTTACTCTTAATAAACTCAGCATAAAAACATTTAGAAACTTTAGCAGTGTATAGAATTTTATTTAGAATAATAGCCTAAAGAGTGAGAGAAATACTGTCACCAGAAGACAGCCCCCATAACAAAGGTATGGAATGAATCAGAACAAAAGTCAGCTGAAGCGAAGGTGTATCAAATTCAACTTTAAAATCAACATAGTCAAGAAAACTCTAATTATGTAAAATGATACCAGAGACACCGCGTCATATTAAGTCTTTAACAATCCTGTCATAAATGTGGATGTTGGTATTGTTCCACAAAATTCCATTCCTCAAATTGTTCTTTGGTTATATGAGGTGAAGTAGCTCTCTTCTACTTCCATGTTCCAAGCTATACAAAATATATCGCACAAACGCGTTACTTATGTTAGTTACATCAGAATTATTATAATTACACTGGAAAATCAAACCTTTCCCAAATTTCTTTAAAGATATAGTTTTCCAACGGTTACATGGTCTAAGCAAATATCTTTCAAAAGAATAGTCCCATGTTTTTCTTCATAAGAAAGAGGAAAATATTAGAAACAATGGAGTACAAAAATCATGTTGATATGTTTTTCCTACCAGGAAATATTCAAGTTTTAGGGTTCACAAAAAATGCCAATAAACGAATAAGAAAAGGCTGAGTATGACATCACAGCAACACATTCTCTCACAAAGTTTATATGTTTCATTAAAATCTATCATTCTCTTTTTTTTTTAGTAGTAAAACCTGTTACAAAAATAACTTGTTGAAGGTTTAGGTATTTACTTACATTGCCAAATATACCCTACTTCTATCAGTTTTGCAAAATTGTTTCCAATCATACAGAAACAACCAAATAATGTTCAGAGAAATACATCAACATTTGCAATAGAATTGTCTCTATGACATCATTAAATACGAATTCATCATATTGTACAAAAACTTTAAAATGCATGGGAAATCTTTGAAAATTCATCTCCTGAACAGAATATGATCTGATAATATCAACCTGATTTTCTTCCAAATTGGCTCTAAAAGTATGCTCTTTCAAATTTTACAAAAAACCATGGGAATATTACAAAAAACTATAGGAATAATCCTTTAACCCAATAAATCTTAATTGCATGCATAAAGTACTTAACATTAACCAAAACATTAAACTGTCCATTAACCAAAACATCTTCTTGTAAATTGGTATAAGTGCATTTTATACTCCGTCTTAAACACGTTTTCAAAAAGAGGCAATTAATTTTCAAAGAAATGCATAACTTGATTACGATAAAGAATTGTCCTAGATCTGCACTTATATGACATCGCACATCAGACTATGGCCTATACACTCCAAGGTCACTTCTCAACACATTTGTGAAATCTTTAAAATACAAAAACTCACAAACGAAATAAGATATTAAAATGGTTCTCTCACCAATTGGTTCCTTTATTACTCATTTATCAGTCTATCATATACAGGCCCGTAGCCAGAATTTGAAATTCTTTTTTGTATAAAAGAGCAAAAAATCTTGAAATTCCAGTGCTTATTATTTTTTAAGATTTCAAAAGGTCACTTTCTCAACAACAGGAGATTCTGGAATTTGAAAGGGGGTTCGTTTTTCGTATAAGCAGATAAACAGATAAAAGGGCAACAAACCTTGAAATTCCGTGTGCTGATTATATTTTTAGATTTCAAAAGAGCACTTTCTTAACAAATTCACGAAAATATTCTTCCATAAAACTTGATTGTGTTTGATTAAAGGATTAGTTCAGAGGTCAAACAAGTTTATCTTATGTACTGTTTTCCTGACATATCCAATAATTTTGAAGATGCAAAATCGCAAGACAAAATATTACAAATACATCAAGACTGAGGAATCTGAGGCTGTGACATCACAACTAGTCTGATTTCAGTCGTTTCTACACAAATGTTACCAATCTTTAAACTTAAATATCTCTTAACGGAATACGATTTTTGAATGTTTTTTTTTTTTCTATTTCGTTTCTTTTAAAGTCCTCTTTCAAATAAGATGGACTTGCTTGACCCCTGCAGTAATCCTTTAATCAGGTTAATGTTTGGAAAAAATGTGTGGTTTTCTTATATTATTGTAGATATGGATTGTTGGTACATAAATCCCATACTACGTGCACATTCTGACAACAACTTGAAGGAATTTTCCCATTATTTTTTAAATTTTAATATCAAGAACTATAAAACATGTTAAAGAAACAAATTGGTAAATAAATTACGGTTATATTATATACCGTTTTGGAGTTATAACATTTCAAAGATTCCAGCAGTGTGTTGAAAAGTGACAATGGTCAATACATGTACAACGATATACTTGCAGAACCAAGACAATGTTTATGTTTTTTTTGAAAATTAACTGCCTTTTTGTAAGTTATGAGACAATATTTTGTGTTTTAATTATTGAGATTAATTGGGTATAACATGTACTTTACAAGATGCATGCTTTGCCCATCTGTACAATGACGTAAACCTTCAGACCTTACACTCGAAACGAAAGAATTTTGTTTATATATAGAAATACATGGATTTACAATTGTGAAATCACACTGTATATACTGCACTGGTCACTTTTCCACATACTGACATACAGTGGCGTATCCAGGTGGGCGATCTCCCCCTCCGCCCCAATATTTTAATCCGTCGGTTCATATTTTTATTCCGTCGGTTCAGAATGGTGCCATCGGTTCAACAAGCTTTGACATTCTTGATGCTTGTTATGTTTTTAGATTTCAAAAGGGCACTTTCTTAGAAAAAGGTTCTTCGGTAATCTAGTAATAATATATTAAACATTTGTGCGATTTTGTATTTAAATACATACAGAGAGAGGAGAGGGGAGAGAGATGAGAGAGAGAGAGGGGGAGGGGGAGAGAGGAGGGAGAGAGAGAGGAGGGAGAGAGAGAAGGGAGAGAGAGGGAGGAGGAAGAAAGAGAAAGGAGGGGAGAGAGGAGGGGGAGAGAGGAAGGGGGGAGAGGAGGGGGGAGAGGAGGGAGAGAGGGAGAGGAGGGGAGAGAGGAAGGAGAGAGAGGAGGGGAGAGGAGGGGAGAGAGGAGGGGGAGAGAGGAGGGGAGAGAGAGGAGGGGAGAGAGGAGGGAGAGAGGAGAGAGGAGGGGGAGAGAGGGAGAGAGGGGAGGAGGAGGGGGAGAGGAGGGGAGAGAGGGGGGAGAGAGGAGGGAGAGAGAGGGGAGAGAGAGGAGGGCAGAGAGGAGGGAAGAGAGGAGGGAAGAGAGGAGGGTAGAGAGGAGGGTAGAGAGGAGGGAAGAGAGGAGGGAAGAGAGGGGGCAGAGAGGAGGGCAGAGAGGAGGGCAGAGAGGAGGGCAGAGAGGAGGGGCAGAGAGGAGGGCAGAGAGGAGGGCAGAGAGAGGAGGGCAGAGAGGAGGGCAGAGAGGAGGGCAGAGAGGAGGCCAGAGATGAGGCCAGAGATGAGGCCAGAGAGGAGGGCAGAGAGGAGGGCAGAGAGGAGGGCAGAGAGGAGGCCAGAGATGAGGCCAGAGATGAGGCCAGAGATGAGGCCAGAGAGGAGGCCAGAGAGGAGGGCAGAGAGGAGGGCAGAGAGGAGGGCAGAGAGGAGGGCAGAGAGGAGGGCAGAGAGGAGGGCAGAGAGGAGGGCAGAGAGGAGGGCAGAGAGGAGGGCAGAGAGGAGGGCAGAGAGGAGGGCAGAGAGGAGGGCAGAGAGGAGGGCAGAGGAGGGGCAGAGAGGAGGCAGAGAGGAGGGAGAGGAGGGCAGAGAGGAGGGCAGAGAGGAGGGCAGAGAGGAGGGCAGAGAGGAGGGCAGAGAGGAGGGCAGAGAGGAGGGCAGAGAGGAGGGCAGAGAGGAGGGCAGAGAGGAGGGCAGAGAGGAGGGCAGAGAGGGAGGGCAGAGAGGAGGGCAGAGAGGAGGGCAGAGAGGAGGGCAGAGAGGAGGGCAGAGAGGAGGGCAGAGAGGAGGGCAGAGAGGAGGCCAGAGAGGAGGCCAGAGAGGAGGCCAGAGATGAGGCCAGAGATGAGGCCAGAGATGAGGCCAGAGATGAGGCCAGAAATGAGGCCAGAGAGGAGGGCAGAGAGGAGGGCAGAGAGGAGGGCAGAGAGGAGGGCAGAGAGGAGGGCAGAGAGGAGGGCAGAGAGGAGGGAAGAGAGGAGGGAAGAGAGGAGGGCAGAGAGGAGGGCAGAGAGGAGGGCAGAGAGGAGGGCAGAGAGGAGGGCAGAGAGGAGGGCAGAGAGGAGGGCAGAGAGAGGAGGGAAGAGAGGAGGGAAGAGAGGAGGGGAAGAGAGGAGGGAAGAGAGGAGGGAAGAGAGGAGGGAAGACAGAGGGGAGACAGAGGGGAGACAGAGGGGAGACAGAGGGGGAGACAGAGAGAGGGGAGACAGAGAGAAAGAGAGAGAGGGGAGACAGAGAGAAAGAGAGAGAGAGGGGAGACAGAGAGAGAGAGAGAGGGGAGACAGAGAGAGAGAGAGAGGGGAGACAGAGAGAGAGAGAGATGGGAGACAGAGAGAGAGAGAGATGGGAGACAGAGAGAGAGAGAGGGGGGAGACAGAGAGAGAGGGGAGACAGAGAGAGAGAGAGAGAGAGAGAGAGAGAGAGAGAGAGAGAGAGAGAGAGAGAGAGAGAGAGAGAGAGAGAGAGAGATAGATGGGGTTCGAGAGAGAAAGAGGGGTTCGAGCAAGAAAGGGGTTCGAGAGAGAGAGAAAATGAGAGAATTTTAAAAGTTTGACATTATTTACACACGTTTGTAGTAAATTATTGAAAACCTTTCTTTAGACAACCCACATTTTTCAAAGAGTGACGATAAACCTAACCATGTACAAACGTAAACAATAAAAACATATTTCACATGCGTTTTCATGATTTTTGACTTTATAATACACATTCTTACTATGCGTTGTGTTATACGTTTTTGTCCCCTGGACCCTAGAAGGGCTTCGCCCTGGATCCCACCAGAGGCTACTGAGCGGGCTCCTGGACCCCACGCCGACAAGTCGAGCGCTTTTAACTACGCCACTAAATATCATGTCGCTTCAATTTGTTTCTTCCCCCCCCCCTTCTACATGAAAATTCTGGCTACGCCACTGCTGACATATACATGCATGGAAGTTTGAAATGTAACTTATACTGTTATATATGCGCTCTAATTATAGAGAGAGAAAATGTGTCTTTTTTATAATCCCATTTTAAAACACTGGTGAAACATTTGAAATGCAATGGCTCCTATCAGCAGTATAATAGTTTCTCATCAAAGTGTTTTTTAATCTATTAATACTCATATAAATGAAACTGACATTCACAGGAATAATCCTTTCTACACCTCATACAAAATTAAGCCTATAAGTGACAGTGAACAATTCTAAATCGTTCGAGAATTCCCTGGCTGGAATTACTATAACGTCAGAACAGTCTGTTACCTCGGTTTTAGTTGTAGTTTTTGAATATGTGAATTTCGCTGACATTTGAAGGAATTATAAATGTGCATAATTTTAATGTGCAAGGCATCAAGTGCAATTAGTATTTAAATTTAGATATACGCAAAGTTACGAATAAACTCTAAAGAGTGTATTGAATTGATCCTGCCAAAAATTGGCAAAAGGTATTAAGTGTTTTATAGGCCAGGTCACAAAACTAAAGGAGGATTTAGGCGCTAATTTTCAAAGGGTTGTCAAACAGTCAGACAGTCAAATGTATATAGTGAAACCTACATCATTTCTTTTCTTTCAAGTTGTCCTTGTCCTTATTCAGTTCGGTCCGTACCGCCGATCGGTGGACTCGATAAGTCTCCCGATCAGGAGACTCGAGCACGCTCACTGAGCTTACAGTGATATATGGAAGTCGCCATTTTTATTGTGAAGTTTCAGTCATAGACGCTTATTAGTCGTTTCATTGAAGATTTGTAACAAAGTTTGCTTTAGTGTTCATGTTCAATTTCGCGAAAGTAAAACAACTTTGTTACTATCACGCAGTTATTGCTGAATAATTTTCACAAATCCTCAAGTTATTTCTCATAATTTCAGAAAACCTTTTAAAGCGCGACTGCCTAACGATAACACATAATAAGAATTCATCATTTTTCTTCAAATTTCTCGAAAATCGCACGGTAAATTTTAAAAGGGCATGTTGAAAAGATAATTCATATGCCATTATTTCAAATCGTGAAGAAAAATTGGAACCCTTCGCAGTGGTTGAGTTCCCTTGCTCGAAATGTGTCTGAATCTTATGTTATTCCTATCTGCTTATACAAACTTTAAATTTGGATAGATGCATTGTGGGATACTTCTGTAAAGGATCCCCCGATCGGGAGAACAAAAGTGTTTTCCCGATCAGGGGTACGAACTGGACTGTTTTTTACTATGCAAACTAGAATATAAGCAAAACAAAATGGTGACTTGGTGCAGAAAGTATTCGTTTGTTTCATTAAGGAGATATTCAATTTTAACAGATTCGTGTAAAAACGACTAAAATTAAGCTAGAAAATGGCGGTACGTCCTTGCAAGTCGTTGTGTATTTTTATAGAACATTTTCTGAGATTTGGGGCATTTCAACTACTGAGCAGATGATTAAAATATAGCTTTGTGAAGTAACTGTTGTATACCACTTGCCATCTGAATCAATTTTGAAAAATAATATGAAGCAAATGTTAATAATTTTTCCATTATTAAAGGTATATGGTCAGGTAAAGGCAACATTAGTTAAATTGATTTAAAATCAACTAAAACACATGATAGGCTAAAGCATAAAATCATAAAAATCTGTTTAAAATTTACATTTTACAGCGTTTTTTGCAAATGAGAAAATTGTTGTGTTTCTCTTAACTTGTATGTATTTTTTTATTTTATGTAGATCCATTGTTTTTTTTTAACCCTCTACTATTTCTCTTTGTGAAAAAGGGAAGATAATTCTAATGAACTTAAAGGAATTGATCTTTACCATACACCTAACCTCAAGCTGGAAAAGGCATATTGAACATTTTCGAGGTCTGAAATTAGAGAAGAAATTCATATAAAGAAAAACAAAAGCATTTTGAGGTGTTTTTCTGTTCATACATCACATTTTTTTCATTATATTGAAAAGACTTCAAACTTTTATTATACTCATAACTAAAGAAATCTATACACGTGCTATTTTTAAAATTCCAAGACTACTATATATAACTCAGAATTTGATGCTCTTTTCGATAAGCGGTTGAACAGAAAACTCTTATACCTGTTTATAGAACTTCAAACTCCAATATCTGACTATATGGATTCTGCATGGATGATTAATATATGTCGATCCAGACTACGTCATGCGCGTGATTGATCGATTTGCTTAAACATAAGAACAGGAAAAAATACTTATAAATTTGATATTATTTTCAAATACATGGTTTATCAGTGATTGTTCCGAATGTAGTTCATTAAATCGCCTTAGCACCACGTTACGCAAATGCTAACCAGATCTAATTTCCGTCCAGTACGCGTGATGACATTTCATGTGGCACGTATTCTTCTTCTCTTGCTTAGAGCAAAATAACAAATCAAAAACTTGAAGAAAAAAAATTAGACTGACGAGACTTGAGATTTACTTTTTCCCTTCGTACATACATCAGTACATTGTCGATATTTGGTGTAGATTGTGGAAAATTCAAGTGATTTTAAAGCATTTTTTCTTCTAATGTTGACCTTCTTTTTTATTTAGATCAAACCAAACCAGCGCAATGATGAATATAGGAGAAAGTCCATCATGTTGTTCGACACGTATTCGGTATGCGGCAGGTAATAAATTTGTCCTAATTTTTTGGAAAACACTATACACTTTCTTCCTCTCTTTCAGAACTTGAGAAATTGTATTTCGAAAAAAAAACATATATAAGAACGGTTGCTCCATTAATTGCACATTGGAACAATATCCTTCGAAAGTAGGTTCATATCTAGAAAGTGTTGATCACCATTATTCTCGTTACATCCATCTTATTGGTATCGAATGTATTTGAGACCATCAGAAATCAACAAACAAACCTATTTATAAATACAATTTTAGAATACCCAAGCTGCAGTGTGTGATATATATTCAGGGTTCAAGTTGGTAGATCGTCCCAAACGCAAAATGCCAAATCAGTTGGGAAAAAGCCAAATTAAGCTAAAAAAAAAGCCAAACTGTAATCAGGTAAATAAGTCAAGAAAATTCCAAATTTTAAAAGGATCAGCTACTGACGGGTCAGGGGTCCTTTGTGGGAATAGTTAAATGTACTAAAAGCAAAGAAATCTAATTGCGTAACTTCTCCAACATACAAAATATCACGGGATCTAAACGTCATTAGAAAATAGATATATTTCATTTCTTTTTGTTCTCCATCAAAGCCTTTGCAAAAAGGCCCAAAAAAGCCAAATTATCAAATTTGATATAAAAAACAGTCGTATAATATTTTTTGTGGCAAATCAAGTCTCAAAAAGCCACAAAAAAGCCAAATTTCAGAAGAAAAAAAAGAACAAAACTATTTTGCGGCAAAACAAGGCTATAAAAATCATTTGTTTTTCTCCAAATTTGCTTCCTGCTAAAAAGCCAGTATATACGAAGCCTTGTTTAACACCGTGACCGACGGTACTGTAAATAGGCATAATTTTGTATTTTGTCGTGTTCATCCAATTGAGACGAATTTGCGTAATTATTTCTTGCATTTGCACAATTCTTCTTTTTGTCCTTTATTCAATTATCAGTGTAACTTTATCTGTTTATGGGAAATGATCTTTGTGTGTCCTTTACTTAACGATCTATCTGATCTATTAATAGGAACAGTTTTCTGCTTGACCGCTGACTGAAAAGAGTATTAAATTCTAAGCTTAGCTTGTGTTGTCAAGGTTTGACAATCTCTTAATACATTAACAAAATGTGTTATATGAAGAGGAAAATCACCTCAAACAGTCAAAATGCTTTTGATTTTGTCAAGTTAAATTTTTCCCTAATTTCAGACCTTAAAAATGTTCAAAATGCCTGTTTCAGCTTGAGGCTAGTTGGGGGTATGGAAAAGATAAAATTACTCCGATAATTATCTTCCCTTTTTCAAAGAAAAATCATGGCAGATGGTTAAAAAAACAATTGATTTACTTACTGACCTTAAGAAAATAGAGAATTTCACTCCCGTTCATACATCACAAGAGTAATATACATACATACATAGAATACATCAGATTCCTCAAAGTCTTTATGTATTCTATCATATTTTGTTTGCGATTTTGTGGTTTATAAACCATGGGATATGTCGAAAAAGGAGTAAAACCTAATTTAGGAAGGGTATTTATAATATGCCATTTGAAGAAAGTTGAAGAAAAATAATTTAAATAGTGAAAAATTTGAATACACTTTCTTACATAAAGACTTTAAGGAATCTGAGACTGACGTCACAACTAGTCTGATTTCAGTCGTTTTTACAGAAATGATACCAAACTTTAAACTTAGATATCTCTTTAACGGAATAAGATTTTGCAATGCTTTCTTCACCATTTTGTTTCTTTTGAAGTCATCTTTCATATAAGATAAACATGCTTGACCACTAAATTAATCCTTTAACCAACTGGGTTATAGCAAGCGTTATCAATGCTAGGGTTTTATCTAATATATACCGTCAAATAAGGACCAACGAATTGTGCAGCAATTGTTTGACATTTCAAACAATCAAACAATTTGAATTGAGTTCTAAACATTGTGTTCATATGACGATTTCGCCTTTTTAAATTGTCATAATTGCACAACATTTTTCCAAAAGCTGTAAAAACGATGAATTTTTAACCGATTTTTTTTGTTTTTGTTTTGTTGCTTTCCTCATGTTTTGGGTCGATTTGAAATCATTTTAACCAATGTAACCTGTCCGTATATAATATATAAGAATGAAATCAGATCAAAAGATAATTATCATGATTTGGTAGTGCCACTACCAGACTACCAAATAAGGTACATCATTCGAGGATAAGGTCGCTATACATGATTTGGGCATGAAGATTCGTGCTAATCATTCATCTGTTTCTATACGAACAGGCGTAATATATTTTCACGTGATTTTGTTTTACTCTAATTAGCAGGAGTTCAATTTCAACATTCCTCTCACCAATTTCACATAAAAAGCTTAGGACTGATATTTGATTTCTTTTATTTCTTTTTTGAATAAAAAAAAACAAAAACATTCGAGCATACTGGCATGCATCGACTGACAATCTTAATCTTAGTACGAATTTAAAAAAGCGCCGCTAGTATCAAAATAATATAATCAGCAGCGCTATCCATACAAGTAGATTATACACATCCACACACAAATACAGAGTATTCACCTCTTTGAATTTGCATATACATCATTTTTCCAAAATAAACGTGAAAAGCAATAGTTTTGAAAACACATTCTTCGGGTAATGTCCACTGAATGGCGTTGGTATACTGGTATATTGCCGTTTTAAAAGCCAAATATATATAAAAAAAAAAAAATCCTTTTTTGTTATTTGTTTGAGACTTTTTGCCTGTGTAAAAATTCTTATTTGGCCTCTTTCAAAGGCTTTGATGAGAGAATTAGTAGAACTTGAAAGAAGAAATAAATTTCTTATGATGTTCAGCCTAATATTTTGCATGTTGCACAAGTTACGTAACAGGCCTAACATGCCTGTGCTTTGCCGTATATTTTACCCCTCCCAGAAAAGCTCCTGGGCCCGCTAGTGGCTAATCTCTTTCAAAATGTGGAATTTTCTTGACTTGATTACAGTTTGGGGCTTTTTTTTAAGCTTAGTTTGGCTTTTTTTTCAAAGCTTAATTTGGCTTTTTTTTTTCTTTCTTTTTTTTTTTTTTTTTTTAATTTGAATTGGCTTTTTGCGCTTGGGTAAATCAGTCAATCTACCAACCCTGGTCAGCTGGTGTCACGTGAATCATTCAAAGTACGAACAGATCTATAACATATAATTATTTTAGGTGAGAATTGTTCTGCTCTAATTGAGTAGCAGGAATTCATTTCAACAAGCCTCCCACCTATTCCACACAAAACGACAGTGGTATTTGATTTTTTTTTTAACAGTTGGGAACATGACCTTGTTATATGACCGTTACTGCGATATTATCAATTTCTGAGGCCTTGACCCGGAAGTTCGAATTGAGCATTTCGTGGTTTGTAAAACGATCACTCCCGAATGAATCCGGATAATTCAAATTGCTCTAACTTATGCAGTTTCAATGTTCGTCAATACAGGAGAAGATTAAATGACGTCCAAGACTTTATATTTCAGGTTAAAGCGGGATCCGAGCATTTTCAGTCTCGGTAAAGTTTCCAAAATAAAGATTTTTCGTGGCCCATTTTGTGATGATCTTTGAAAAGGTAAGATTCGTCAATCGTTTTTCTAATCTGTGAAAGTCACTTTTCTTCATAGCAGACAACTTTTTATTAAGCTCATTATGCTTTTATAAAATGAACTATTAGTGTCGTCAAATTTAGGCCACTTTGAAGTACTTTTAGTGGATGAAAATGCTCAGGAAAAATACCGGTCCAGATTCTCACTTCTTAGACCTAATTTCCTTCCTCACGTGATAAGGTGTGGCTTTTCCGTAACACTAGGTTGTTATTATGGCACTGCATTAAGACATGGGACGGAATTATGCGAAATAAAATTAATTTGGTTGCACGATTATTGACAGAGCTTATGGATATAAACAAATGATATTCTTGTTACCGTTATCCACAATTTGGGATTTGCTGGTACTAGGTTTAGGCCTACCAAAGAACGATCTGTTTATGCACCAAATACTTAGACCTAACTGCTAGGCATAGTGGAATTGGCAGTAGGCATACTAGGTCTAACGTTAGTAGTAGTACTAAGGCCTACTAGGGCCTACTACTGTAGGTATGACCTGAATTTGTTACCCACCTTAGCGAAGTCGGACAAAATTGTTATGTAAAAAAAGGCCATTTTCATGATTGATGTGTACAGAGTAGGCATATGAAGGTGCATGGGAGACATATAAGGCCTAGCCTAGATCATGACTCTGCCTCAAATACTGTAGGTAGGCCTAGAAGCCTATTCCATTGATTGCCTTACTCAGTCAGAAGTCATACCAATAATTGAATAGTCCTTTCTTAGAAGTTAGACTAGACCAGTACTATTATGAGCCACCCCATAAAATAATTTGCGACATACTGACATAGGGCCTACCGGCAGTTGACCACATCAATTATTACATAACAGAACTTCAGCAGACAAAAACTGACCCAAGTGAATGCTGGAAATGGCAGTTCCATAAATATAACATATAAAGCATACATTCACAGCCCGCATCATCCCCGTGTTAGCATGCCCTTAGTATTGATATTCTTACTAAAATCTTACCTTATGATTGATATTCTTGGTGTTTTAAAATATAAGCATACAACATTGATAATAATTTGTTTAATTATAATATTACTCATTCTTTTTGTGTGACATTCTTAAGAGCAACTGCAGATTCTAACACAATTTAGGAATTAAAGTAGTATCCCCCTTTATTTTACGTGTCCCGAAGTGTTGGAAATTTGTTGATATTTACCATCTTCTCAGGTATGTCCTAACTAAAGTAACAGTTTAATATACTGTAGTCCTACTAAGTTTGTTGGAGTAGTCATGGTCATCATACTCAGATAATTTCAGACTACTATAAAATATTTGAAAATTATTATGTCATCTTTGACATCAAAAACAAAACTTCTGTGTCAACTTCTGAAACTGTCATGCATACGCAATGCAGGCTGCACAGTTACAAAATAGTATGACCCTTAACATTGCATCGTGGTATTGCTATTTGCTACTTTTTCGCAACTTATTTTTTTGTCAAAAATGTGCCAATTTACTTATGGATCACAGATACATGTATAACACAAAAAAACATAACATAAATCTGATATTGGTTTGAACATGTTTGCAGTGCCCGATCATACATTGTATATTTACCTTACACAACGCCTTGATATAGCATATTTATACAATTTTAACTAATTTGAATTACAAAAAACATTTTTTTTTTTGTTTGTCCCAAAAACATTTTTTCTCTCAAAATTCTGGCATGTTGAAACGTTAAGCACATAGGTCTGTAGGTAGAGCTGTTTTTCTGAGTTGATTTGAAGCATACTCTTTATCATTATCTGGCTCAAACCCCTAGCTTTGCTGTTTTACAGCCCGCCTTGACCCTCCGATGGCTCGCACACCCCCTGGGTGTCCGCCATGCATCTTAGAAAAAATGTAACAGTTATTATTTTATTTTATTTTTTAACCTAATAATCTTATTAAACCTCATAAATGAATACTTTAGAACACAGAATGATAGCATAGAAAACAATTGTCCTGTTTGGCTAATGACTGGTTCTCATCAATCAAAATAGTTTCATTCAGAGGTATGATTATAGCTAAAATCCCAGAACTTCTTCACCAGAGGCTTGAGCCTTAAAGGGCCCCTGGACTACATGTCAAAAAGACGCAGCGGTTTGCACGCATTAATGTGCCCCTCAACAAGTCTAGCACCAACAAACCAAGTCCCTTTTTAAATCAAGCTAGGGGTCTGTGGCTAGACCAATATAGAGCATTAATGCAGAAATAACTGCGTTTATTTTTTCTGAGTGAGGAACAAGCAACAGTACTATTTACTATTTTGATGTTCTTGTTGTCAGTCTTGATAATTTCAGAACTGATATCATTTGAAACATTAATGCTTGTTGTTCTACATTGCAGATTTGTGATTATTTCATGCTTTCACAGGCCCCATAAAACAATCTTATAGTACATGTAGATCTAACAAAAAATATTGTTTTTCTTCAGCAATACTGAGATCGACAACAAATTTGGTTTAATCTGTTGATTCTCAGTTTGGCTCTTTAGATACAGTATACAGTATACAAAGCAGTGTACTGTTGACAGGACTTTACAGCAACACTTATGTACTGTTTTAAAAATTCTTGTCATTACAGTTCATTTATTCTGTCATATTGTTTTTGTAGATTAAAAAGAGTATAAATTGGGTGCAGTACGGTTCCATATGGAGTGTTGCTCTCTTTTATAGTTCTGCTATTATATTGCAGCCATTTTTCTCACCTTCATTCATAAGAAAGCTAACAATTGATTTTGTACACAAATTGCCTTCATGCATGTTGCTTTAGGGCCCCTATACGGTATATCTAGAAATAACAAATCATATTTATTTCAGAAGAGTGTATATTAGGGGAAACAGATTTAAGATTTTGAATATAAATCCTGACTTTTGAAGCCCACAATATAAGAAGGGTCAATGTTTACATTGTTAAAATGCTGTTTTGTCTACTTGAAATTACTCTTTGTGCTACTTGCAAAAATATTTGAATTATTGCTCCAACACTAAAAGAGCTCAAAACTTTAATTAAAAAACACATTTGGTCAAAAAATGTGTATAGCAAAACCGAAATGATTTGTATAGTAAACCATCACAATTTGTTTTACCTCACATGTCATATTTTTATTCATAATCTACAGTATCATTTGATGTTAATTTTTTTCTTCTTCAAGTAACCCTCAGTTGTTTGAGAGAAAAGTACTGCAGCATCACATTGTCTTGATATTAAGTTATACCTTTTACTTTCCCTCAAAGATTGCGGCAGAGCAACAGAGAAATCAAATAAGTACTATATTTCCAAAAGAAAAAATGTGCTCAAATAAGTGCAGTATCAGGACTAGATCTGTATTTACCCATTAGTCATTTAGGTTACATGGAGGCTACAGCAACACCAACTGAAGAAGAATGCTGTGGCTGACAGTGATACAGCATTGCATGATATCTCCATCCATCCTGTTTTTTACAGCATACTTCATACATGATCAAATAAAATAAGTGCTACTATATGTGAAATATTGTTTCATAAGATGATTCTTTCATATTATGTCTTTCATTGTTTTACCTGCAGTAATGAATTGGACCATTACATTTTGATATGGAAACATGAATATGGGTACCACAATATATCTTTGCATCAACAGAAAAGGTAAACAGATGCAGATGGTTTAATGTCTTATGCAAACTATCATTATTGGTCCTTCAGAAAACTCAACTTAGAAAAAGTAAAGTACCATGTAACTGGTTAATGGTCAATAATTACCATCATTACCAATAATCTTATTATTATTAAAGAAGAATTAATTTGTATAGTACAAAATCATGTTAAGTATTTCTATGCGCTGTACAAAGAGAAATGATGAAGAGGAGCAGGAAAATAAGTTAAAACTTTCTAAGGATTCTTTCAGAATATATTGATGAGATTTTTGTTCATTTTCTGACACCAGGTTGAGGCATTAAAAGATTTGGTGATATCTAATAGTCTTTTACTTGTAGTACTTCATAGACACATACTTCGAAAGGCTGTCATAAAAGACTAGTGACATCTAGAACATTTACCTTACAGTTTGGCACAAGAAAATATTGACAAGGAAGTCTAGTTAAAAAAGCATATCATGTTTCAGACACAGCAAATCAAAAATTGAGCTTTATTAGGGTATGTATATATGTGATGTAATGCAGTATGATATAAAATATTTTTATAGTGTAATATATTGTCTTTTTTCTCTATTGACTGAGAGAATGGATATGACAAAGAAAACAAATGCTAGTTGCTCTCTTTGAAACTATTGTAGATTACAATTTCGAAGAAGGAAAAAAACAGAAAATAAAGGGCAGTTCCACTCAAGAGACAACCAACACTTTGCATTTGTGTGAACATTTATTTGTTGTGTTATTTCACAAAGCTTTAAAATACTGAATTTAAAACTAAGTTTAATTACATCATTAACTGATGCCTGGTCCTTTAAAGCAAACATATAAAGCTTGCTCAGATGTAAAGTGAAATATACCTGTAGTCCAAATCAAAGTTTAAAATTCTACGAATGGGTAGGTGAAAACTTTATGTAATTTGTTATATTTCCTTCATAAATTTTAGTTCTTGAAAATGAGGACAAAGTCTATTTCTGCTAGATTATGGTTAAAGGTATGGTCAACACTTAAACACGTTTGGTTAAAATTCCTATCCATTTTTCACAAATGTGTGACAATCAATTAAAAAAAAAAAAAAAGGAGTTACATAAGGAAATAGGAGTTTCTGCCCCCTCATACATCAGAAGAGGTACATAAAGAGGAAGAAAAATTTGCATATTTTGGCCTGAAAATTAAAGATGCTCTAAAATGGTCAATTTTTAACCGATTTAGATAATTTGTTTTTGCTATTTTCCATGGATTTTAGAGCAATTTAGCATAAGTTGCTGCTACACATCCATATATCTTTAAAGAAGCACGTATACATATGAACGGTTTAATGCATTGCTTATTTGTGATGAAGTTGAAATCAGACTGACATTTGAACCAAAAGAGATAAATAAATTGTACTATCAAATAAAGTATTTTCTTTGACTTTTCTTAAGTATTATGTGAATGTTTATATTTGTGTACCATTTATCTGTTTATCCCCTAATTATTTATTCATAAATTCATCTGCCTCAAACAACGATAGACATACCAGTTTTGTATATATTTTGTGTTTTAAGTTACTGTAGATTTGATGAAGCTACTTTTTTAATTGACATAGCAGACAAGCGTATTGTTACAGACCTACAAGGTATACATGAATGTCCTGCATTCGCAAAGTAATGTTGTGTAACACTAAACCAATCCAATAACTTATTCGTATATTTTTGTCAGAAACAAGGATGGAAAGTATAAAAGTAATTTTGAAAAGATATTCTATGCAATCTGACAGCCCAGAGAAAAGTTATGACCAGTTTTGAAATGCTCATTCTTGAAATGATTTAATAGATAATGGGAAGAGAGTAATGCACCATCAGTTGTAAAATTTAATTTGATTTGAAAAAAACAAGAGTGCTACAACGATTTTATTGAAAAGTGTAAGGCAGGTTTTCCAGGGGGAAGAAAAACTACATTGTGTTAATAGTAACCTTTCATTCAAATATTGATGTATATCTGTTACAGAGGTACGTTTTCCCTTTAAAATGAAAAATTGCTATCATGATTTTAGTTTAGATCTGCTCATTGGGTTTGGGACTCTCTAGTACTGTGATGGTGCCACGTTTGGTTATTTATTGGGTTATACCACTCATGTGAAGCCTTAGATAAGACCCTGTGTTAAACATTCAGCCTTCTCTGAAAACGGTTCATTCACACAGAAGGGTCGGAATTCGGTGAATGGAAAATTTGCAGTGACCTAAAATAGCTCGATTTCTGTTTGGAAACTTGGAAGCACTCAGGATCATTCAGATTATCTTTAAGCACATCCAGATGAAAACAGTATCACAACATTGACAGACTGACAGTTAGTGACAAGGAGACCCAGTACAGCCCTCTGACAATATCACTTACACGCCTTATAGTCACTGATTTCCCTATCATTTTACTCCTCTCAGGCCTTTCCCATGATTGTTTGCGATAGGTTGCCCCAGCCCTCTTAATAGTGCTTTAATGTTATAGGTTATCCGAGCTCCCGTGGTGGAGACTGCTCCTTAGCGGTGTTATGTATACCCCTTACGTGCAACTATTCATGATCTTCTATTGGTCAAGAGTTTTATTCTCCAATGGGTTGCTTAGTGACATTGCCCTTCATGTCCCACCCTATTCACTCCCAACTGACAGTTTGCCCCACATTGCACAGAAGTAGAACCACTTAAATTCATGACAGATAGACAGACTTATTTAAAGCTGGAGTGCTAATTGAACCAAGTCTGAAGTTCCATGTTATACAGGTGAGTTATAAAAGTTTCAGAGGTAAACATTTTTACCAGGTGTGTAATAACATGGTTGGTAAGGAGCAGAGCCGTTATTATATAGAGGTTGGGCCTGCCTCCCCTAAAACCAAAAAAAAAAATGGGACGCTAATTGAAAAATTAACATGGCAGTTGGAAATCCAACCGTTCCTCTTCGGGGAACCCTCATAAATCCACCCAATTGGGAAACTGATGCCTCAAGCTCCCCCTTCCCCTTCCACCACCACCACCATTCAGAAGACCCTGAGCTTAATCAGAATACCCCAGCGACGTTCTCAGGCTTGGTAAGCAGACACAAGTGACTTGGAGATAAAAGTGCCAGCATATCAGGCTGGTCCTTCTATTCTTAGGGTCTCTAACCAATGAGGTACCAGTTTTAATGGGTAAACCTCCATACTATGCCAGTGTGATTGAAGTGTTTGCGTACATCTCAACGTAAATGTAAGCGGCTGAAGCAATGTCATATTCCAAACACTTGGACAAGGGCCCCGAACACAATATCCCCCATGGACGATAGCTGCACCACTGATTGTGGTGTAGCCAGCATTAAAAAAGTGAGGGGTCTAAGATCCCCTCCAAAGACAAAAGTGTTCAAATTTAGCCTAATTCTGAAGGCAATTTTGAAAAGCGAAATATATATAAACAAGGAAGATTATCCCAATTTTGAATTTTTTTTGTAAAAATGGCCCTTCCCCTATTCACCCCGTGGCTACACCACTGACTACAGAGCATGTTGAAGTCCCATGCTATGTATATGAAAATAGCTGCAAATTAAGATTTTTTCAACTTATTTAGGGAGCCTGCCCGTTCACAGTGATGTGTTCCAAATAATTCAACAAGGGGTTCCATTAAACAGTGGGGAGGCTATTGGAGGGGGGTGATATAAAAAAGGCCCATCTTTTTCCACAAAATACCAAAAAATGATAGATAAACAATTCATTTTCCAAGCGAAATATGAAAACTCAGAGCCCCTCTTACTAAATTTAATAAAATTGCGTTCGATTGTTGGCTGATAGGAATATAGAAAAAAGACAAATGTCCAAATTTGTAATAAATGTTACTTCATATTATTAAATGAGGTAAATTGGGTCCGTAAAATACTTATAAGGCCTACTATCTATCTAAACTTGACAGTTATACAAATTGGGAGGTATCTAGTTTTTCAAACGCTAAAGCTGATATGACAAATAGTTTCGAAATTAGGTATGAAATTACTCTTATAAATCACAAAATAAACTCTTTCTCTTGATATGCAATCGAATCTAAGAGTACTCTTTTAACCTCGAGCGTTTATTTCCCCTCCAATAACATCAGTTGTTCTTGAGAGGCAGGAGCGCTGTAGATCGTCTATTCGTGTTGTACATCCGTTTTACGGACATACACTCAATGCGCATGCGTTATAATCATGGCGTCCAATTCAAGCCGACAGCGGGTCTAATCGAATTGTGATAGAACTTTTCTTAGGCTCGTGGTTTGTGATTTGTCCTAAGGTGAATTTGAAATTATTTTTTTCATAGCTGAAACAACATTTGGTTTTACTTCACGAATTGGTAAGTTGTTTTTTGAGTAATTTTCATCCTTTTTTTTTGTATCGGTTGGTTGTCAATTTTATCACGGTTTTTTTAATCTTTCGTAGGCTGTTGTGCGAAAAGTAGTGCTCGCATTGTGACATAAAACGATGTCGTTAATTCTTATGTCCTGGGTATGACAGTAAACTGCATCCGGTGGTGAGGCTTTAGTTCGGGAGTTCGGGAGTTTTGGGGAGTGTGGAGTAACCCCTTAGTCATCATCACTCCCAGGTCCACTCTGGCCCGGAGTGGTAGTACCTGTACAGGGTCCCATCTATGGGTTAAATAGATCTGCCTACGGAAGCAGGTAGTCAGAGCACTGGCAAGCGAGCACTAAAAGACCTGTACCTGGTTACCAATGCCTTCCGCTTCGGGGGATATCATCCATGTGGCATGTGGATACTGCGAGCTTCACATAGGAGTGGCAACCAGTGGAGTTTACTTTTCGCTTTGAATGGACTGTTTACAATGAAATCTACTGCTTATGAAAATTCATGCTGCCTCGGTCGTCGCGCAGTTGAAAAAGGACCGCGTTCCCCAATGAATGATCAGGCTGGGAACGATAAGTGTGCTACTGGTCAAAATAGAATTAAAGATGGAATTGTTGCTTGTCAGAACATGTTTCTCTTTTCAACATTCTGACATTTAATGCAAGGACACTTAACTATCCTGAGAGATTAAGCGAATTGGTAGCTAATTCTGAGAATCACAACATTGGTATTATTTGTTTACAAGAGCATAGACTCTTTCATGAAGAGGAGATAAAATATACCGAGCTGAGCAAAGGGTGGACGCTGGTAACCAGTTCAGCTTGGAAAAATCGGCAAAATGCAACTATAGGAGGTGTTGGCTTACTTCTCCAGAAACAGGCAGTACAGGCGCTCAACAAGGTAGAGGTAATCTCTAAGAGATTATTGGTAGCAACCTTTAATGGAGTTACTGTGATATCCTGCTACAGTCCAACCAACCAATCAAATCTTGATGAGGCAACCAATTTCTATGAGGAACTAGCAGAAGTAATCAAATTGGTTCCAAAGCACAATGTTCTTTTAATCGGAGGGGACATGAATGCCAAAATTGGGAGAGATGACTACAATAGCATATCTTACCACAATGAAACAAATAGAAATGGCCAACTATTGCTGGATTTGCTAACAAGCTGCGATCTTATTTCATTTAGCAACACATTCAAAAAGAGGTCAGGGAAGCTCTGGTCTTTCACGTATCCCAATGGACAACATGTGCCATTAGACTACATACTTATAAATCGCAAGTGGCGTAACAGTGCTAAAAATTGTAACCATACAGCTCCTTTGTTTCAGTTGGTTCAGATCACAGAATTGTTGCTGCAAAGCTGAAATTAGGCCTACGGGCCAACACAGTAAGTAAACGCCCTCCACAGTATGACTGGTCTCAGCTGCTTGATAACACACTAGTGCGTAAGAGCTACAAAGTTAAAGTTCATAACCGCTTTGAAGCACTGCAAGCTTTACGAGTGGATGAATTAGTTGAAGCTACCTACTTCAACCATGGAGGTACCACTTTCTAAAGTGGTACCTCCATGCTTCAACCTCATGAAATAGCAACCAAAAAACACATCCCTAAGAAGTTAAAGCGCTCCCAAAGAGTACCATGGGAAGATGATGGTATCACTGAAAAAAGACTGGCGCTGAAGATGGCATATTACGCTTTATGTCAGAGTAGTGAGGAAAATATAGACTTTACAGAGTATGATCACCTGAAACAGGAATTAAAATCGGCATACACAAGAAACCAGGAAAAATATATTCGTAAGAAGACAAAAAAAGAGGTCACAGATGCTGCTCACCAGCGTAAGTCCAGGATAGTTGCAAAGAGGTTGGTCAATTATTAATGAGGTCAGTGGCAGTCACCAACTTTCAAAGGCTTGGAAAAGCATGGACTGCCTGTTCCAAGCTGAGCCAAAGGAAAAATCAGAGCAGATACAACTTGGTCCAAATGCCGGAGGCGTTGTGTACTGATAACCCTGGGACCCAAAACATATGCATCATGGGAGTTCATGCTCGCCCGATATGATGATGATGAATTCTAAAAAGTCGTATCGTATCCATACGATAAATATGTGTTCTTGGAAAACATGTGATTTTGATTAAAGTTTGCGGGTTAATCGAGTCATGTTTGCATTCGATGAAGATTTACGTTTGCACAGAGTCCGTGTTCTGGTGTTCGCTGTTTTGAAATTTAACGCTTTGCGTGACGTGAATCAAATGCTGAAGTCAGATAGGACTAGTGAAGCATTATGGGTAATGTTGTCAAAATAACGTCTTCGTCCAAACGACATCTTCGTTCAAATGCCTGGGGCGTTGTGTAGGCGTCACAGCACCTCATCTAGCAGTGACTTCAGGTTCGTGGATAACTAGTCAGATAAACATCTGACTAGTATATCCCTTACATATCCCATATACTGTACTGCATGTAGTGCGTAGCATGTAGGGTACAGAGGGAGATGTTACCTCACTGGTGGAAAATGTGCACGATAAACACGTTTGCACGGAGTTCGTGGAGCTGTTTTGGAATTAAACACTTTGCATGACGTCACTCGTATACTAAAGTCAAATAGGACGACATTATGGGTAACGTTGATTCAATCAAACATCTCAAATTTCGCGAATATCTATAAAATCGGAATTTCTAATTGCTCAGTTGTTTATCAGCTATAAATCATCACATTCTCTTTTAAAATAATAAATTAGCTCAACTTCCGCTGCATGGTTGATAGGCCTAAACAATCAGATCAAAATAATCATTATGAGTGATACATGATTCATCCACACACAGGTGTAACAGATAATTATTTCATGTGAGGTTGTTAACTCTAATTATACCGGGGATTCAATTTCAACAATTCGCCCACAGCCTATTTCACAAATAAATGACCGATATTTTATGTCTTATATTACACAGATAATTGTTTTCAAACAGAAGTTTGGCATACTGGCAAAATAAACATGATGAACAAATAGCTTTGAAGAGACATCTTCGGGTTATGTGCAATGTATGCAGTGTTGTAAGTATATGTCCAATGTATATGTAGACTATAGTGTTAGCAAGCAAACGTTGATCTTTTTCGAATGCTTATCTAGCACGCAACGGTATAGTAATTTACTGGTTAAGATGAATATTCAAGTGACCTTTGCCCTCACGTCGTCTGTGAGCTATGGAGACATGAAGTTTATCAATCTGTTGCGGAAAATATATATGTGAAATTCGCAAAAACGAGCGCCCTAAACTTTCGGTCTAGTGCTCCTTTAACTAAGTAACTTACTGGTTTTGCAGCCAGTAATAGAAATTGAAGGATTAGTACAAGTGATCAACCAAATTCATCTTATATGAACCAGAAACCAAAAGGCTGTGTGATTCCGATGCCTTTTTTTTAGAAGCTGTTGTAGTGCAGTTGGAATGATAACGTTATTTTATGGAATCCTATTAAATGTCACACCTTGCGTTATCATTAACATCTGAGGATATTGAGATCTGCCTAATTTCATTTTGTAAATCAGTTAGAGCCCCCAGTGAGCCCCCATTTGAATTTTCAGCATGTTTCATGGCCCCTTCTTATTTACTTAATAGTTATTAGTTATTTTGTGCTAGGCGACCGTGCACGGGAGAAAAGAAGAGTTTGCTTTATCCATCATGAATACAAAAAGTCCTATTTTCTCATTGGAGGGAAGAGGGGCATTTCATCCTCATCGAAATGGCTTAATAAACTATTGACACCTCTGCATATGTATGCTCTCAAGTTTGATCCATGAAATGGGCTGGGGATATAACTTGATCGGAAAGGACATAATTTATGAGGGGTGGGCTGGAGGACTAAGAGAAACCCATTGGATCAAAGAATATTCTGAACTTTTAGAATATCACTATAAAATGCGTGGGGGGCAGAGTGGGGTACGTCTATGAAGAAAAAGATTAAATCATTTACTTATTTAATAATGAAAATGTAATAGTCCAGATTTATAGGGAAAATCTAAATATTTTGTTGAAACAATTTTTTGGTCGGAGATGATATACATTTTGGAGACCCACCGGGAATTGAACCATGGACGCTAGATTGTCAAGGTGATGCTATGACCAGGTCTCTTAATTGTTGAGGCAGATAATTAAAAACAGTCATAAAATGATAATCAACCCATGATTAAATCGGGGGACTCAATAAGTCCCCCGATCGGGAGACTCAAGCATGCGCACTGAGTTTACAGTGATATGTGGAAGCCGCCATTTTTATTGTGAAGTTTAGTTATAGACGTTTATTAGTCGTCTTATTGAAGGTTTGTAACAAAGTTTGTTTTGTTCATGTTTAATTTCGCGAAAGTTACTATCACGCAGTTATTGCTAAATAATTTTCACAAATCCCCAAGTTATTTCCCATAATTTCAGAAAACCTTGTTAAAGCGCGAATGCCTAACGGTAACGCATAATAAGAATTCATCATTTTTCTTCAAATTTCTCGAAAACCGCACGGTGAATTTTAAAAGCGCTGTGAAAATATAATTCATATGCTATCATTTCAAATCGTGAAGAAAAATTTCGCAGTGGTTGAGTTCCCCGCGCTCGAAATGTGTCTGATTATTATGTTATTCCTAAACAAACTTTGAATTTGGATAGATGCTTTGTGGAATACTTCTGTAAAGGATCCCCTGATCGAGAGAACAAAACTTTTCTCCCGATCGGGGGTACGAACCGGACTGATTATGGAGACATATATCTGTAACTTCGGAAATTTGTAACAGCATGGAAAATTTGAATAGATATATTTCGACAGGTGGAAGGCATCGAGCGTATTAAAAATGCAATGAATATTCACTGCACTTTAGGGATATGGGTGGAGTCATGAAATATAGCTGGGGTTAATTCTAAGCTATGCGGGATTTAATTCCAAGCTGTGTGGGAGCTTAATTCCAAATTCCCGTGGGGGCTTAATTCCAAGTTGTCGTGGGGGTTTAATTGCAAGCAAATGCATATTCCCTTTTCATAGTATATTTAAGAGAGGGAAATGTAATACAAAGGGGAATCATAACCCCCTCACTTACGTCAACACTGGTCTCACCCCATTTGAATTTTTTTTAAACTAGAATGTTTTATGACCTCCATCCACCTTCTCACAGAAAAGAGTTTGGCCCTAAATGCCCTACTTTGAGCCCTTGTTGTGCGAATGACTCTTTGATGTCAATTTTCCCTTTCCGTATAGTTGTGGGAATGAATCTTTGATTGATAGGTGCTAATACACTAAAAATATTTGTGTTTTAAACTGACACGTTTTAAAATAAGTTTTAAAATATAGATAGATACATTTATGTATTGGGTATTTTACATCCAGTCTTTAACAGTTCAATAAGGTTATACAGAGATAATCCACCTGTGAAGAACTGATGGGTGAGGACCCGCTGGGAATTCAAGCAGGGACATCTAACTTGATATGTCAAGATATGACCACTAGACCAAAGTATTTGTTTATTTTAGCTTTTTGATAATTATACAAAGTCACTAATGATGACAACCCGTGAAAGTGTTGCGAATTTTCAGCATTGAGAAAGGAATGCACTTCAAATACAATTCAAAGGTGGCAGTGTTGCATGCCACCGTCTATCAATTCTTCTAGTCTTTGTCCTGAGAGAACAAACTCAATAATGCTAGTACAGACAATAAACAAAGGAACTTAGGTTGATGAAAAGGTAGTAATTTACAGCAGTATAAAATATATTAAATTAATAGAAATTTACAGATTGTTGGTGGAGTCTAAAATATATATTTATTCATTACAAAATTAATTAAATAAACTAAATATGACATTTTAAGAACATAAGCATGTGCACACTATCTAACGACATAAGCATGCCACATAAGAAGCGAAGCATGCACTTATAAAGAATTAAAAAGTTCAAGATTTTTGCAATTAGACCCACCCACTCATTAATATGTATGATATCGATACCAAAAACAATAGGGGCCATCTTTAAGTCATGATTAATCAATGTGCCAAATCTGACATGCCACTGATGTATGCTTCACGAGATACCATGTTTACAAGCTGTTTTCAGTAAAACCACATTATGCCGCGCCCACAATTTAAATCAATGATTTTGAACATTTTTATAAGATGGGCATCTACATCAACCCTTACACATTTATGCCACAGATTATGCAAAACAGATGTATGGTTATTAGAATATGAGCATTTAAAGATGCTCAGGCCACTCATTAATATGCACGATATTGATTCTAAAAACAATAGGGACCATCTATGGATCATGATACATCGATGTGCCAAATATGATATGGCATAGATGTACTGTTCACGAGATATCGTGTTTACAAGCAAAGCGTCACAGGCACACACAGACACGGGCGCATGCATACATTATATGGACGACTGCATTGGTTCCTGATACTAGTAGTACAGTAGTATCGGAACCAAAAAGGAATAGAAGTTCCGTTATCAGGTTAAGGAGACATTTAACTGTTTAACTGTTTGAGCTTAAAGTTCTTTATCAGTTTATCAGTTGTGTAGAAACGACTGAAATCAGGATAGTTGTGATATCACATCCTCAGACAGTCAGATTCCTCAAAGTCATTGTGTTCTACCCTATTTTGTCCTGCGCTTTTGTGGCGTAAAAACCATTGGATATATCAGGAAAGTAGTAAAACATAATCTAGTAAGGGTAATTATAATTTACGACATGGCAGTAGAAAATATGACGAAAAGCAATTCAAATTTACAAAAGTGAAATTAATTATCTTTAAAACACACTAACAATTGTTACGAAACTGAGGACGAGGACACCAACCCTCCATAGTAGACTTATTACACCAGTCATTTCTACAAATTACAAATCTAAATTAAATCTTCTTAACGAAAAAAACTAATTTCAAATTTACCTTCTTAACGAAATAAGATATTGAAGTAGTTTCTTCACCAATTTGTTTTTGTTTCAGTCCACCTTCGCATAAGTTAACTTGCTTGACCATGCATGAACTTTCTGAACTAATCATCTTAAGCAGTTCAGTGTGAAATCGTCGCATCGTGAGCGGCGGCCGTGGGAGTTTAAGCGTGTGTGATGAAGCTGATTGTTACGAAACTGTCTTTTATTTCAATGTGGGTAGTGTGACTTTGCATAATCAAGATCAAAAAGGCACCATAAATTATCACCATCTACAGATGAGGAATTTTGAAAATGATCATTTCGTTACATGCATTCCACGGTGACGTCACTGTTTTATTTTGGAGGGCAAACGTGGCAAATTAACTCGCATATGTATAAGAAAAAGAATAAAATATCATAATAAAAAACATCATGGAAAACATTTTCATTTCACAAAGATGATACAGGATAAGTGTAGGTTTTGTTAAAAATAGCCAAAAGTATAATTACTCGACTGAAAAACAAATACACGATAAACATACAGGAGCAAACAATAGAAATTCACTCAAAACTGTCGATTCACACTCCCGATCGGAAGATCAAGACATGCGCAGTGACCATAATTTAAACTTCAAAATTGCAGCCGTTAATAATTATTTTGCTTTTTATATTCTGTTATTCTAAAGTTGTATACTTTGAAAATGATATCGAAATTGATATTTCCGGAGCTTTCTTTGAGCTTTTGCTAATGACTAAAATGTTAAAATCTGCTTTTCAGAAACTATTCCAATGAATTTTTAAAGATTACTTTAAAATTTCCTGGTGAAAGTCAAATTTGCGCTGGTGAAAATGGTGGAAATATTGTATCCTTCTGTTGCACCAATAAAATTAGATTATTTGCACGCAGTTTTTTCTACCTTTGGCTTAAACCTATTTTACCGTAATATGTATTTTTTTTAGAGAGATTTGAATTTCGAAAGATGCATTGTGGGTTATAATAACAAGAAATTTCCCGATTGGGAGATCTCCCGATCAGGAGCGTTAACCAGACTGTCCAAGATTTCAAGTTAGCAGCGCGGTGAAAGCACGTGTGACGTTTATATGGAATACCTGTATCAAAATTAGAAAAAGAACACCCACTTTTTAATTGGACAGTGTTTGAATCACGTGTTTAACTTTGTTTGGTATCCAAGTTATGGCTGATTGAAGTTCCAAAATTCTTTATAAAGGCCTGCAGTTATTGTCTTTAACGTGGAGGTAAATAAATGTCAATTCGTATGTTTTGATTGGTCGAAACACATTGCTCCAATGTGCACTTATACTGATTGACCAATTAGAAATCGTTTTGGCATGTTTGGAATAAAATATACGCACGCCCATCTGCCCATGAACGTTTATTAACGATAGATTGCCTTTAATACAGAATGTATGGAATATAGAAAGTAACTGACAACCCAAATTGTTCATGTAATCGTAAAAAATTAATCAGTTTCATATTCAGACATTAATTGTTATTTCTTTTACGATTAAACTGTTAAATGGCGAATGAAGATATATCTGTATTTTAAATTGTAGAACCTTACACAATGGGTTTCACTTGTGTATGCTAGTGTTGAACTTCGTACAGTCAAACAGTATACTGTTGTACGCGATAGCGAAATTTTGCACTAGTACTGGTGGTGGCATAGAATTAGTCACCGCACAACTTCGACAGTCCGATTGCGATCTAAGATTGAGCTGAGAAGAAAACTGGTTGTACACACTGGCGTAGCCAGGATTTTGTTTTGGGAGCCAACCATGAGCGACCAGACCAGAGGTATTTTGATGGGGGTAACCGAAAGTATGTCGCCGTAGGCGACATTGCTTTGCGCGTGGCGCAACGCCTAGGGCGTGGGGTCGCAGCCAGCCCAAGGGCCCTTGGTGGGGTCCAGGGCCGAGCCGAAACTCTGAAAAATTACGTATTTTACAGATATGAAATGCGTTAAAATTGAAGTCAAATCGAGTGGTGTGTTTTCAAGGGGAAGGGAGGGGGATCCCAGAAAGTTACGGGACATGAAAGGAATTGAGCACTGGCGTAAGCCAGGATTTTTATGACGATTACGATGATTATGTTTTACTGTTTGTGTGATATGTGTCACACAGTCTGAAGGTGTGCATTATATAGAGTTTGTAAAAGCTCTTGGGTTTTATATGCTGAATTGCTCATTGAAATTTGTCAACAACTGTAGTAGAACCACCAGGCAGGCATAGTGACGTTACGGGTAATAAGTTTCGTAATTTTTTTAATGGGTAATTTTTAAATTTTTTTTGGGTGTGGGATTGTGTGATTCATGTTTTGTTGTTAATTAATAAAATGTGTGATTTTCAGAAGAATATACAGCATATATATTATGAATTGCTTCTTAGCATTTCGTAAACACCGACACCTGGCTTTGTTTGGTACACCGTATAATAAACTATTGTGATTTATACTTTCTGTTTGGAACCAGGTCCTTGTGAGTTCCCGTTTGGATCATGATAATCTTATAGTAAGGGTTTCAAAAATGAAAAAAACAATAAAAAAAAAAACAATATTGGGTACAAAAAGATTCCTTGGCAAAAAAATAAATAAAAGAGAGCTTAAGACAGTTCAGCAGATCTATTTCCGAAGATATTAATAACGCGGTGAGCGTCTATCTGTCTATTAAGAGTAAAATTCAAAATTTCTCGTTCCACGTTTATAAGAAGAAAGGATTCCAGTCCCTCTTGCAACATTGATGATCAGAGGCGTATTTTGATCCTTTTGAACGACGAAAATGTTCGCTCTGCTGTCGCAGAGGTAACAGGTATAGCCGCAGTACCAAAACTGCGTAAAGCTGGCATAAAATGTTGTGTAATCCCGTTAAGAGGAGGGTGCATAATTCTAATCAATTTTTCAACACAATGTCTATTTGGAAAAATTGCTTTTAATAGCAAAATATTTCCTTTTTGTTTAAGAACAGCATATCATGATTTTACCGCCCTTTTCATTCTTTTGGCGCCCCTTAAAAATCTTAAAGGGGCCGCCCACCCCCACCCCTTTCCCCACCACCCACCCACGCCGCTACTGATACTATCTAATTCCCATGCACACACAGTCTCCATTCGTTCATTCGTAGGTGAAGTCTTGTAGGAACAACAGTTTGCAACGTGTGCATGCATGTTTAAAACAAGTTAAGAAAGTATAAGTTGACTAAAAACGAGGAATCAAATTATTTCGGTCAAATTAATGCCACTTTCCTTTCAAAATTGCTTGATGACCCCCACAGTCAACACACACACACACATCAGGGGCGAGGTTTGCTTTTAAATTTTCTTTGATTCCCTGAAATTATATATTTTTGGTCCAAATTGGGAGATTTTGGATGAAAAATAACGATTATTCAGTGGATACGAATACAAAATGCTATTATCTGTTTCCAATGATTCATTTGATATTTCAGTTAATTATATATAAGGCTTTGGCCAGTCCGGTTCGTACCCCCGATCAGAAGAACAGATTTGTTCTTCCAATTGGGGGATCCTTTACAGAACGCATCCCACAATGCATCTATCCAATTTCAAAGTTTATTACAGGAATAACAAGAATCAGACATATTTCGAGCAAAGGGGAACTCAACCACTGCGATGGGTTCCAATTTTTCTTCACGATGATGGCATATGAAATACCTTTTCACCGTGCGCTTTTAAAATTCACCGTGCGGTTTTCCATAAATTTGAAGAAAAATGATGAAATCTTATTAGGTGTTACTGTTAGGCATTCGCGCTTTCCCCGTAAACAAGGTTTTCTGAAATTATGAGAAATAACGTGATAGTAACGAAGTTGTTTTACTTTCGCGGGGACATGAGTCCCTTTGTTAAAAATCGTAAAACGACTGATAAGCGTCTATGACTGTTGACAAAATTTGGGCTGGCTACGACATTTTGGGAGTAAGCTCAGTGCGTATGCTTAAGTCTCCCCGATCGGGGACTTAACATCCCCCGATCCTCCCTGTTGACAAAACTTGGGCTCCACAACCCTCCACCCCAACCACGCCACTGACAAACACGCACATATTTTGGGAATTGGTTAGAAAGATTTATAATCCTATACAGTGCAATTTGACAGGAGATCTTTACTTCTAATGCATTCATTCTTAACAATTTCGCGCACTTTCTCAACCTACACTTCAATCATTAAGGAAATTGGTCAAAAGTAGTACTTCAAATCCTGTAATAAGGAGTACAATTATTTACGGAAGAAGAAACATTTAGGTTATCTCCTCTTCCGGAAGGAAAAACTGAAACGGAATTACTTATGATAAATTGTTAAATGAGTCAAAACCGAAAACAAACATCCCACGCGATAAATCAAGATCACTTTTTAAATTCAATTAGGGCTCTTAACTACTTCCATACATAAACAAAATTGATCAGTTGATAAGTTGGCAAAGATTTTTTATTACAGATGTAAAAAGGTTTGAAGGATTATTTCTCTTACGAATC
>JAIGNY010000935.1:345000-417500 GCA_020152595.1 Chiridota heheva
GCGAATATGCAAAAGTAGTTTTTTGTTTTGACATAGTGATGAATGTGCAATTAAACAATTTATTAGTTATAGAAAACAAGGATAATAAACCTATAAATGATAGTAATATGCGTTTAAAGACATTCGTCACTATGTCAAAACGGAAAAAAAAACGAAAAAATAACGCTCATCCAGTCAATCTTACATTCGCCACTATGTCAAAACAGGAACGAATTATATTGCATAGTTTTCTCCAAATTGACACGAAAACTGTGGCTTATTTCTTATCGACAGAACCGATTTCTTTATTTTAAAATTACATCCCAACTTGAATAGGATTTGAAGGGAAAAAAGTACCAAGACTTTAGTCCAAGGTTTCGTCACTTAAAGGGTATTCCGTCTGCGAATATATATTGTCCTTCAATTTCGCACTTTTCCGATGGTTTTTGTCAATCGTTAGATCTCAGGAGCTCATAAAATGACAATGAAAAGCGATAGACTGTCAGTGGTATGAGCATCCAACGTTTTCTGTTCAATTATTCACCAAAAAAGTACATTGAATTACGAGATGAATGGTCTTCAACCGTCAAGTTATTAAGTCCTTGGACGCAAAGATGCAAAATTGGATGAAATGTTTTAAAATCCATTAAAAACCAGAAATCTCGGTTGAAATTGTCAATTTAATGCTTATGATAAATAAACATATATGCGAATTTGATCAGTTAATGAGGAAATAAACGGGCGGCGACTTATTTTATGACGCAAAACCTGGCAATGTTTTTCAATTAGCCTCTAAAAAATAACGGAGAGGAAACTAACTGGTTTTGATTAATAGATTTCTAAGATACGAACCACACGATTATAAGCTAACGATATCATTGAATGACTCACTGTTCTCTGGTTCTCAAATTGTAAATTAATAACATCGGTCATAAAGTATAAGTTTCTTGCAACCACTAACAAACTAAAACTGTTAAAATAAAACTTGAAGCAAAATGAAAACCAGTCAAATTGGATTACTAATAAACTTAGTTTCAGTGCCAAGTGTGCTACAGTAATTGCTGAAAGATTTATGGACATGTATGACGTATAGCAACTGCTTGATGAAAGCAACACAAGTTTCATGAAAATCGTTTAAACATTCAACATTGACCATTTTACAGCATTGTGAATTTTAAGGTCTTATTATAAATTTCTTTCAATTTGTTTTAATAATTTAACATCACCACAAGAAAGTTCAGTTAAATCCATCCAAGCCATTTCGCCCACAATGCCACAGGGCCGGTGCTTATCCCCGGTTTCCATGGCGTAAACAGATGAGAGCACATGACTACCAGCAATGCAGCTGAGTGGACCAGTGGACTGTAGCAAGTAAAGTGTCTTGCTCATCAGTGGCGTGGTGGCAGGGGGGACAACCCCCCCCACAAAGCTTTTTGAGAGGGCGTCAAGTGCTCAAGGGGGCGCCAAAATCGTCCTGAGAATATATGTTTTAGGCCCTGGGAAAGTTTACGTGATGTTGATCAACAACTTCTTCCTATACTAATAAACACATGATATTCCATTTTTGTAGTCCAAAAGTGCATGAGTTTTCCACAAAAAAAAACAAATTTTCCGCCATTTTCCCTACCATTGGCACTCGAGTGGGACCCTGGATTTCGCGCTCCGACAGTAGCTGATGTATCGCCACAGCTCGTCGGCTATATATAATATATATGTCCCTACCATGTAGGAAATAGCTGGTAGAAGCTTTTAGAAGGCGCCGAATGCTCACAGGGGCGCAACAATTATCATGTTTTTTTAAATTTTGTATATATACATTTTATTCTTAACGTTGTAAATGCTTTTTCTCAAAGCTTTATTCTTACATCAAACACATGAAAACCATTCCTAGACCCGAATTAAAGACACATATTGTAGTCAATGGGATCCTACATTTGAACATTCGTTCTAAAATGATATTCCTTTCTAACTTTAGTTTGGAATGGACACGATGTTAAAGAGGGAAGCTCGTCTCATTAAATACGGTAAAATTGGGGATGCGATATTTTGACATCACTTCCGGTTGTGGACGCAAGATCCGATCCACTGTCTGTTTGTACCACAGTCTGTTTGTACCACAGTACAGCCAGACACTAGCATGTACGTTGTGTGTGCCGAGTTACATACACAGCGCATTACGTTACTGTGACGAGAAACTTGTTTTGTTTTTTTACAATGCGTTTTTGTCAAAAAGCGAAAGTGAAATATTAGTATTATAATACTACAATGATAGTCACCAAATGAAAATTACTGAGAAAAAAAAAAGAGAAGAAGATGAAAGTAAAAGTCGCAATAAACGATTCTACTCACGACTGTTGATTTGAAAATTGTTTGCCTCTGATCGCCGTAACCAACTGGGCTAACTCGTGCAATGACCTTCAAAGCGTTTTAAATAACTATATACCTTGCAATACGAGACAACGAATCGCACAGCAAAATTTTAACCAATCAAAAAATTTTGAAGGAATTCTACATATTGTGCACATATGACGATTTCGCTTCTTTAAGCAATCTTCTGATACCAAAATCACGCCAAAAAAAACCCCCCAAAACCCCGCTAGCTTCCTGGGGCTTCACCTCCTGCCAGGACGTCGACCTGAATTTGACACAATATTAAGCCCCCCAATAATGAATGTCTTAAGGCCGTGACACACCGAACGCGACGCGGCGAGCGATTTTGTAGATAATCATACAGGAAACAAATATTATAAGATTCTTTGACTTTTTGCTTACACACGATGAAGTTTACAATTGAGGCTTTCTGATGACACTGGAAAATTTGCTAGAAATGCTTTTTTGTTCAAACTGTGGAGAAATTCACTTTAGTGGGGCGCAATTTTTTGTCGCGACGCGAATTTTGCAATCAATTTTCAGTTATCACATGGCTATGCGATGGCGAATGGACGACTCTCTCTGAAAACAATGAGGTCAAAATGTTTCTTTTCCTTTTTTCTTTTCTTTTTCCAAATTTGTTTAAAAAATCGCTCGCCTCGTCGCGTTCGATGTGTAATGGCCTTTAGGAATTTATTTTCATAGGGAATTCTTCCGCTTTTAATTTCTGGGAAATTTCCTTTAATTTCCTTTGTTTTTGTGAAATTTGTTTCATTTTCGAAAAATTTCCTTCAATTTTGAGATATTTTCTTCAATATTTGTGAAGTTTTCTTTAATTTTGAGAAATTACCTTCATTTTGCCGAATTTTTTTTTAATTTTGGGGAAATTTTCGGGAAGTTTCGTTGGTTTTGGGAAAATTTCCTTCATTTTCGTGAAATCTTTTCCATTTTCTTAAAGTTTCTTTCATTTTTGAGATTAATTCTTCAATAGTTGGAAAGTTTTCTTCAATTTTCGGCTAATCTCCTTCATTTTGCGGAATTTTTTTTCAATTGTTGTTAAGTAAGGCTTTAGGAAACATTTTCAAAATTGAGGAAATAGGACATTCTAGGGCTATTCCACTTTTTCTATGTGCAAAAACCCACTTAAAATATTTGGTATATTTTACCACGTTTAAATTTCAGATTTCAAAAAAAAAAAAAAAGTTACCCGTAAATCGTCTTTTTGCATGGAAATGTCACGTTTTATTTAGAATTGATATTTTTGTATGTGAAATTATTGAGTTAAGGAGGTTTTATTCAAAACTGCGTTTTTGACATGTATAAAGTATGTATTAGTTCAGAGTCTGGGATAACTCAACACGAGTGAACAGGAGAAAGGAGTACCAGTACAACCTGTCCTCATGGGTTTATTGCATTGTCAATTTAGATGGTTTAATTATGAATATTTTGATTTACGATGGATGTATCAATGCATCCCATGTGAAGGGATGTACCAGTACATCCCGTCTGGTGAGCAGATATACTTTGTCGATTTGGATTTACAATGAATGTATCAATACATCTCATGTGAAGGGATATACTGGTACATCCCCCGTCTGGTGAGCAGATTGCTTTAAGGTTCATGGTGTAAAGTGAATATTTCGATTAACGATGGTTAAACTTAGTTTAATTTTCGGGATATTTTCTTCAATATTTAGAAAATTTTCTTCAATTTTCGGAAAATTTATTTGATTTTTCGGGAATTTTCTTCATTTTGGGGGAAGTTTTCTACCGTTTTGGGGAAATTATCTTCGTTTTCGAGAGATTTGCTTCCATTTTCGTAGAATTTCCTTCATTTTCGGAATATTTCTTCAATGTTTGGAAAGTTTTCTTCTTTTTTTGAGAATTTTCTTCAATTTTTGAGAAATTACCTTCATTTTGCCGACAAATTTTTCAATTTTGGGAAATTTTCTTACAGTTTTTGGCAGTTCGGGAAGCTTTCTTCGTTTTCAGATAAATTCCTTCATTTTCGTAAAATCGCTTCCATTTTCGTAAAAATTCCTCCATTTTTGGGATACTTTCTTCAATAGTTGGGAAGTTTTCTTCAAATTTCGGCTAATCTCCTTCATTTTGCGATAATTTTCTTCAATTGTTGGGAAGTTTTTTTTCAATTTTCGGGAACTTTTTTTATTTTTTGGGACATTTTCTTCAATTTTCGGGACATTTCTTCAATTTTCGTGACATTTTTTGAATCTTTTTCGATTTTGGGAAAGTTTACCAAAAGAGCGCTTCCCGAGTTTCGCCCCTGGACTCCTTCCAGGGCTTTGAAACACCGATTTTAAACATGTTTCTTAAATGGTTCCATCTGAACGGTTCATGCCAATTTAGATCCATATGTCCAACAGTCCAACGTTTTACACTTATGAGCATTTTTTCAGGGGGCGCCAAAATTTCTTCCCCCTCCCCGCAGTGAAATATGACCCACAACGCCACTGTTGCTCAGTGACACAATGCAGCGCTCTCACATGAAGTTTCTTAAATACAATTTTGTTTGCGATCCTTCACTGTAATGTTTGTCTATTAGCTAAAGGCCAGTTATCGTCTCTAACGTAGAAATATATATTTTTCAATCCGTTTGTTTTGATTGGTCGATAAACATGCTCCAATATGCACTTATACTGATAGACCATTTAGTAATCGTTTGGAATAAAATGCACGCCGCCACATGTTAATCACAACATATGGCCTTTAGATTGAAGCATAGTTGGACATGACTAAGAGGTTGTGAATCAATATACCTTCAATTTAGGAGAAATTGAAAGAAAAAAATAGCATTAAAGATTCTGAGTTACCCTCTTTTTCATACATCACAATCCTTCCATGCATTCAAACATTCTTTAAACTTTGATTAGCTATCACCAGTCCAGTTCACGTTTTGATCGGGAGAGGCTCCCGATTGGGAAAGGCTCCCGATTGGGAGAGATTGGGAGAGGCTCAGATTGGGAGAGGCTCCCGATTGGGAGAGGCTCCCGATTGGGAGATCGAGACACGCGCAGTGACCATGATTTAAACTGTTCAAAATTGCAGCCGTTAATATTTATTTTGCTTTTCAAATTCTGTTATTCTAAAGTTGTATACTTTGAAAATAATATTGAAATTGATATTTCGGAGCTTTCTTTGTATAATTTGAGCTTTGCTAATGACTAAAATGTTAAAATCTGCTTTTCAGAAGCTGTTGCAAGAATTTTTAAAGATTATTTTTAAATTCCCTGGTGAAAGTCAAATTTTCGCTAGTTGAAAATGGAGAAAATCATTTTGATTTTTTTGTTGCACTAGTAAAATTAGAATATTTCGGACGCATTTTTCCTACCTTTGGCATTTTACCGTTATGTATTTCTTGAGAGAGATTTGAATTTGGAGAGATGCATTGAGGGTTATAATGACAAGAAATCTCCTGATTGGGAGATCCCCGATCGGGAGCGTGAACTTGGAAAAAGCGAGACTGCTTGTGACGTAATTTGAAGATTATTCTGTTCATAATTTAAAGGAATACTTCAGTGGTCAAGGATGTTTATCTTATATGAAAGAGGACGTCAAAAGAAACAAAATGGTAAAAAAGCATTCAAAAATCTTATTCCGTAAGGAGTTATCTAAGTTTAAAGTTTGGTATCATTTGTGTAGAAACGACTGAAATCAGACTAGTTGTAATGTCGTAGCCTCAGATTCCTCAAAGTCTGTATGTATTTTATCATATTTTTTTCGGCAATTTTGTGGCTTAAAAACCATGGGCTATGTCAAAAAAGTACTAAAACTGAATCTAGGAAGGGTATTTATAATATACCATCTGAAGAAAGTTTCAGGAAAAATGATTTAATTAGTGAAAAATTTAAATAAACTTTTTTACATAAAGACTACTTGAGGAATCTGAGACTGACGCCACAAGTAGTCTGATTTCAGTCGTTTCTACATAAATGAAACCAAACTTTAAATCAAACATCTCTTTAACGGAATAAGATTTTGCAATGCTTTCTTCACCATTTTGTTTCTTTTGAAGTCCTCTTTCATATAAGATGGACATGCTTGACCACTAAACTAATCCTTTAAAGCTCTTTCTGGTCGGAAGATAGAATCTCCACCTGTCTGAGATCTGGAGATAAACTTGTGAGCACTGACTTGAGACTTATCCATATTCAGATGTATGCTAGAACCCTTTCAAGTTCTTCATCCGCCAAGTGATCAGCACAACAGTGCTCGTAATCTTGTGGTTACCCCATACTAACGTGGTAGGTATGTGCCGCCCAGATTTTCAAAATTGGACTGCAGTATGAGAGCTTTTTTGGTAACTGCAGTATGACAGTTTATGATTTTGATACCTGTAGTACAAAAAAAGGTGATTTTTGATACCTGCCGTACGAAAACATGCAGTTTTTTTTTTTTGAGACCAGCAGTATGAGAGATTGGATTTTTGATACCTGCATTACCAAAATTCTGAGAAACGCAAGTGCTCTGGCGGCACATGTATATATACCTCACATATAGAAGTGCCCCTCCCGGTGGGTGGTGGTTATCCACCCTGCTGCATTACGATCGGCCGTTGGTTCAATTCCCATGGTGTCAGATTTTGCCGCTTTGCTACTCTCAATACTAGCGCATTTACAGATGTAGGTAAGCTCATCGTAAAACATTGAGTAAACCAACCCCACATGCAGACATACTGCAGCATGGAAATCTGGCACATCTCCGAACGAAGTACCGATTATGCCGATCACGGACTTAGGCGTCATGGTTTAAACAATTTACATCTTAATACCTGAAATACCTGAAATATAGCATTGTCAGATACCGGTGGTGGTACTACGATTGGAAAAATCTGGATCAATTTTGACAGCTCCTAAAAGAATCACACCTGGACGCTACAATCAAGCACTTAATAATACAAAATAATAATGCGTGCTTATATAGCGCTTACAAGACACAGCCCTCTCAAAGTGCTTTACAAAGAAACCAACTGTCCATACCAAGACCGTTATCAAGTTCCCAGGCGTATGCTCAGTGGGGCTTTGCCCCGGTGCAACCACTAAAGGCGCGACATGTCACCAACAACATTATTACCCCCCTCTGTCCTCTTAATCTGTTAATGCCGAACGCCAGACGTCAAAAAGAAGCACCAGGTTCCATTTTTCAAGTCTTTGGTATGACCCAACCCAGAATCGAGCTCGGGCTCAACCAGTCACTTAGCTAAAGGGCCGGGGTACTCTGAAACGTACCCCTCCCCCAATTTCAAAATGAAAAAAGTAAGTTGAATAAGGTTAGGGTTGTGGGCAGGGGCGGAATGGCACATAAAATCTATCGGTCCAGGTGGAGTGACCGGCGCCTTCAACTAACCTTACCACATAAAACACGATCAGCGTCACGACGCTTTTTCATATCGTTCATTCACATAAAAATAATATAAGTTAGTTTAATGCGCCAGCGGTCAAACAAGTTATGGGGAAAAGTCGATCAATAAAATGGCACATTCGTGTAAAATGACACTTCCGTGTAAAATGGCACCTAAGTGTAAAATGGCTCCTCCGTGTAAAATGGCACATATGTGTAAAATGCCCCCAACCCCCCATCCGTGTAAAATGGCACTTCCCGGGGCCGCTTGTAGAGTTGTGTCTGTGTCTTCAGCATGACGAGAACTTGGAGAGATTGTGTAAACAAAAGCATGGCATATTATAAATTTCATTAAAGATGGACTAAACGTGAAGACGTCAAAGTGAGGGCGCCAACGTAATGGCGTTGACATGAGGACGTATTTTTGTATAAAAAAAATAAAATATCCATTGACCTGTTTTGCCTCCCGAGTCTCAAAGTGATGGTTTATGAATCTCAAATAACTACTTAGCATAAATATTGGTGTTGCAAGCCCGTAGCCAGGGCGGTTCGTCAATCGAACGAACCCCCTTTTGTTGAGCAAGTACCCTTTTGAAATCTAAAAATATAATGAGCACACTGAATTTCAAGGCGGCGACGAGTGAACACACAATTACAATGACGGGGTCGTCACCTGCGTATTCGGTTATGATAGTAACAATGCTATCACGAAACGCTTAATACAACCCAGACGAGAACACAGGTACGACATACGGACAGACATAACATCGACAACCAAGTCAATGTCCACGGCCTTTGATAACCAGTTGTGGTGCACTGGCGTGTCTACCCAACCCAGGCTTGAACCCAGGGCCTCGTGGTCTGTAAACGTGTATGATAACCGCTACACCACAGTTAGTAGACAAGGAATTTCAAGGTTTGCATGTTACCCTTTTATACGAAAAACGAACCCCCCTTTCAAATTTCTTTTCGTTGAGGAAGTGACCTTTTGAAATCTAAAAAAATAGTAAGCACCTGGAATTTCAAGATTTTTTTCCCTATTCGAAAAACGAACCCCCTTTTCAAATTCCTGGCCACGGGCCTGTGTTAGAGAAACAATGACATGAGGGTCAAGAAGCTTTGTGGAATATTTGTGAGTCTCTGGAAAATTGCGCCCTCATTTTTGGTCTTTTTAACGAAAGACGCCAAAAGAAAGATTCATCGTTATGATGAAGATAGGCTCATAAAACATATACACTGTTGTATGAGCTTGAAAACATTGCCGTTTCCAATTTTTACAATTACAATAGTTCAAAAATAGGCCGGTGCATGCAATTTCATCAAAAAGTGTTATGTTTACAAACGTGGTGTGCTAAAAACTTTATAATTCCACTAAAATTGTAATCTACCTTAATAAAAAATAAATAAAACAAAAACCCGTAGGCACTGAGGTAGAGAAAATGTTATTTAAACTTCCATGGCCTTCAAGACCTTTTTATAAAGAAAAGAGTCGATATCCAATATAGCACGCAACGAAATTAATATTCCTGTTTGCCAGTTTACCGACGAGTCTATGACAAGTTTCCTCTCAATAAATATATCTTACTATAATTTTAAGTCAGTTCCAAACATTCTGCTCGATAATTTCTCGCCTTTTAAGCACGAACCCTTCCCTACATTCTCGTATCGCTGTGCAATAAACTTGCAAACTACATTCTTAAAAGTCTACCTAAAATGTCAATATATACAATAAATCTAAGATTTCAACAAGAATTCACAAAATCTTGGGTTTAATCAATAACCCAGGAGCAAAGATGTTAACCTGGATTTAAATGACATAGTTCTTTCTTTTTTGTTCAATTTTTGCAATGTGTCAGTTATGCAAATTTGCATAACCGACGGCGTAGCAAAACTATGCTTCCTTGTCCGAAATTGATTTTCACTTTTTCATTTTCGAGTACAGACCTTTACGTTTTTATAATACTCAACATCTTTTCTCTTAAACACTTCTTATATTTCTGAAATATTTCAATGACATGAAGATGTTTAGTTATCATTAAACGTATACGAAAGATCTCTCCCAAACTGTCAAACAGTCAAAAGGATTTAATAATATTCTGTTCAATAAGACCAGTTTTCTTACTGTTTTGTTGTTATCGAAGTAAATGAGTTGTCAACAGCCTGGGATAAAAGTGACTACCGATTAACTGATTAAAATGTTTTTGATTCACAGCCTACCTCCCGAGAGAGGAGAAATCTGAGAAATCCCTGCAGTTCCTGCTTGATTATGTCTATGTAGTTTTCAGCTTATCATTCTTGATTGTAACAAGTTTCAGAAGTTTGTTTCATCAGGTCTGCTGGTAGAAAACATTTATCTGTTTATTGTAGAAAATTACAGTTCCTTGGCTTAATACAAGTATTTCCACGATTCCTATACGGAACAAGGATGAACTCCCCAGCCTCCCCCCTCCCCTTCCTCATCCCCTACATACACAATGCATGGAAATGAGGAGATGCGGGGTAAATAGACAGATTTGTTCGGACAAAATAGCGTGATAAGTGGTGGCGGAAAACGAAGTAAAAAAGATCACCAACATGCAGTTTCTTCTGGTTTATCAATTTGTGTACCAAATTTAATTAAGTGAAATTGGTTAAATTTCTCAGGAATAAGACCATTTTTTTTTTTTCGGCAAGGATCACCTCTCGAGGGGGCGGGGTGGGGCATGGGGAAAATTACCAGTTACAAGCTGCAAAATTGCATTGGTAAATTAAGTTTCCATTAAACCGTTGCTCCTAATCAGGAACTTCGAAATTTTAGGGATTTCTTCTTCAATTTTCAGGAATTCTCCTTCAATTTTTAGGAATTCTCTTTCAATTTTCAGGAATTCTCCTTCAAAAGTTTAATCAAGAACTTTCCTGCATTTTTGGGACATTTCCTTCACACTTCGGAAAATGTTGCCAAATTTTACAAACATTTCCAATAATTTTATCAATTTTTTGGTAATAATTTCCTCATTTTTAATCGGGAATTGATAAAAAAAAAGCAACTGGAAGGTGAAATCCTCACAGGGGAAAACTGTCCCCTGCCTTCCCGCTTCTTACACATCTGCATACTGCAGTATTGACATGCCTGTTTTTGTAACCCAGACAGCCAGATTCGAAAGTCCAAACTCAGACCTGCTTTCGTGTCCAAAGTTTCAATAGTCAGAAAGAAAAGGCCCACTATTCCAGTATTCCGAAGGTCCGAAGGTTCACTAGTCCGAAGGTTCACTAGTCCAAAGGTTCACTATTCCGAAGATTAGGGTTATGGTATTCCTTCGGGCTATTGAACCTTCGGACTACTATTGGGCTTTCGGACTATTGGACCTTCGGACTATTGGGCCTTCGGCTGGCACCCGTTTGATGTATGTAATTCACCTTTCTATGTATACATTCCACATTAGGGAATTAATAAGTGATCAAGCCTGAAGTTGTAAGTACCGTTTACACTAACTTCAGTAACAATTATCAAAGATAATATTTTCGCTTATAATACAGAAAATCAGTCATCATCATTACAATTTGAAGACGTCATGTTTGTATCCTTGATAGATAGTGGACAAGCATAGGCGAGATTTGTATCTTTTGTTTGGTGATTTTTTACATCCTTGAATGACTTTGTGTTTCCCCCCACTTTTGATTCCCCCTTCTCTCTTTCTTACTGTCGGTGGGCAAATCCCGCCCATGAAGACGAGGTACATCGGAGATGTATAAAGATTCCAGGTTTGGTAGATTGTCCCAAGCGAAAAAGATAATTCAGTGTGAAAAAAGCCAAACTGTAATTAAATCAAGAAAATATCACATTTTTATATAGATCGGCCACTGACTGACTGGCGGATCCAGAGGGGCTATTTTGTGAGAGGTTTATTAATGTGATAAACAAATGGTCCGAACGTCATCAGACAATTATTTTGTTATTTTCTTTTTTATTCTCGTTTTACGTCATTCATGTTCTAGTTTTCTATCTTTGCCATTATTTGGGATTTGACGACAACCCTGGAACTTTCCGCCAGAATAAGCAGGTAAATGCGACTATGATCGTCAAGTGTGCTCATACGGACGTCACATGCTAATACAGACGTATCGGTAGCACGACACTAATTATTTGCTCCCATTGAAACCTGCGATGAAAGAGTCGAGTTCAGAGTCCTTTTTGTATCAGAACGCTAACGTAGTTGGGGTGTTTCGTAATGTTTCCCAAAAAGGACTATCTTATTTCTCTTGAATGAGGATAGTCTCAATAGGGGTTCATCGGAGGTTTTGGGCCTTTTTGTTAGGCCCATGTACACCCTGAGCAAATCACTCAAATTTTGTTATGGGTCCATGGTAAAAGTTCCCTATGAAACTTTCTAAAGCGAATCTCGTCAAGTTTGGATATGCATAGTCAAGACCTATCTATTCTTTACCATTCCCGAAATTTGCAACTTCTTAACTTCCTGTCCGGCGAAATAGGACTTCTCTAAAATATTTTTTATTAGCATTTTCTCTGAAGGCACGTGCGCTCATACGGATGCACGTAATAATACAGACAGTGTGCTTATCTGCTTATACGGACGTCTTTTTTTTCTGCAGCACAGAATTGCCATTACAGATTTTTTCAGCCAATCATATACAAGAATGACGATGACGTAATTAAATTTGAATAATCATATACAACTTATGACGTATCGTCTGACAAAATAATTTAGGACTTAGTAATTCTATGACCGCGAGTACATAACATTACTTTGCCGGAAAACAATGGAAAAAAGCTGACACTACAGATATGGCACAATTTAAAATGTGCTACGAAGCGAATCCTCCTGTGAATATCGAGGAAGTAGTAAACAATATCTCGGTAAGTGCTGTTCTGAGTGAAGTTCTAACACTCACTCCTTGTATGAAAATTAAGACATAATTAATAATGTAGTAGTTAAGCGACTTTCCCTTGCATTAACACTTTCCCTTGACACGTGTTGTAGGCACGGAGTTTTTGGTTAGTGTGTAAAAATAAAGGAGGGGCTTATTCGCAGGGCAGTGATAACATATACTCTAAGCTAAAACCTGACCCCAATCCTAACCTTATTCGCAGCGCTGGCTTGAGATACTGTGTGGATATTCGCAGGGCTGCCCTGCGAATAATCACTTCAAAAAATCAAAGTTGTATAGCGATAGTTCTCACGTTGTATACGTAGATCTTCAAGCTGCTGTATATGCGTGAGATAATTCGCACTAGTTGTTGGTATGCCTAGGCCTAGTACGAGTTCATGCCCAAATAGACTTTTGTTTAAGTTGTAGGTGAGTTTTATCCTTTTGGAACATTTTTCTTTAAGTCCCGATTTTTCTTTTTGGACGGAGTGCGTAGTCGTAGTGACTTAAATTTCTTCTTTGATTCAATTCTTTTTTGAAATTTAATATCTATATTCAAAAGTTGTAGAGCCTTTATAGTTTCAAGAATATATAAAACAACATATGCGTGATGAACTTGTAAAAATAGTTAATTATACATGTATAAAGACACATTATTGAAACATACAAAAAGTCCTGATTTTCTTTTTTGGACGGATTTTGTCAGACGATATGTCATAAGTTGTATATAAATATTCATATTTAATTACGTCATCGTCATTCTTGTATATGATTGACTGAAAAAATCTGTAATGGCAATTCTGTGCTGCAGAAAAAAAAGACGCTATACGGACGTCATTGCTGGTAGCACGGAACAAATTATTTTCCCCATTGAAGCTTTTGATGAAAGAGTTAAGTTCGGGGTTCTTTTTGTACCAGAATGTTAAAGATTTGGGATCTTTTCTAAAAAGTATCTAAATACGGACGTCACTGTTTACCATTCTGTAATTGTAATCGTCAGCAGACATTCGAAAATCGAATTCATTTAATCTCTTCATGCATTCATTTTGTTACATGCGATCTTTCACAAGAAATCACGGACATTCCAATAAGTGTCTTAAATTACGCAATAACCGTGTCATACTAAAATTGGTGGCGGACTTCCAAAAAATTCCAAGATGATCTCAGACTGACGTAATCTTCTAGAATTGGAACTTTACAAGATCACAATACTTCTAAATATATCTTTGATGACACCATATGGCGGGTTTCTAGGAAGAAAGAAAACTAGAATAAAACAATAATTGTGTATATAAGAGAGTTGTTTTTAAGACATTTGTCAGTTTGTCGAGGTTTCATAAATTTACGACTGTCTTTGCCATGTGCCGTTAACTGCCTTCATTGTGGATTATCATTACATCTTAGTCATACACACCTTGACTTTTTGCTTGAGGATAAAAATGACTATCAGAGATCTCTTTGCCTTAAACCGTCTGCTGATAAATAATTTAAAGTGGATCTAGGCCTACAGCTGTTTCTAAAGTTTATCCAGGAGTTCATAAGTCCTACAGACTTACAACTTTGAGAGAAATCATCGCGTTAATATTCTTACAAGATTTTTCGCGAAACTGGGTCACTAACTTAGAATATAAACAGGTATTTACCTAAATACCAAACGTCGCCCAAAGAGGTCAAGAAGACTCAGGCCAGGCTATTTAATTAAGTTAAATAGATTTAAGTGTTAGGTGTTGGAATTTATAATACATAAAGTTTAAATTTCAAAGTCCCTCCTCTTGATTTTCTGTTGGCATTCTTCTGTTATTCTTTTCTATCATTGGTCCGTAACAATTTCTTGAGATAAATTTTCTTGCAAATTCTTCGTTTATGTAAATGTCTGTCATAATTCTTGCGAATGGTTCACTGAGCAAATCGTGACCAAAAATTGTTTGCCATGCTCCCCTCCCCTCCCCTTCCCCCTGCCAAAAAAAACAATAGGAGGAAAAAAGAAGCAGGAATAGACTTCCACATGATTTGAAGTGACAAGTCATACATCACAACTTTCGCATGAATTAAATATCTTTGATTAACCAGAACTCGGAATCTTTACCTGAATACGCGCCTTTTTTCTTCAAAATTAAAAAACTGATATATTCTAGATTAGAACATCTTTCAAGCAATTTAGAAATGACTACAAGCTACATGTTCATAGATCTTTAGGTGAATATTTCCGTGAATGCATATGCGACAGGACCATTATGACAGCTACCAGGGCCTAGGGTATGAGAAGTGCTGTTGGGTACCCGGGGAGAAGCTATACTTTTGGATTACACCTTATGCACTTGTCATCATAATTTTGTTTTATTTCTGTATAAATTCTGCGGCACAACATAAAGAACACAAAACTCATTTATGAATTCTAACTCACATTTTATTTCATGAAAAAATATTTCATGTCTTCGCACAATTATTACAAAATGGTATTTGGTTGAAAGCGATACACACTACGACAACATAAGCTTCAACAACTTAGGGATCAACCCTATATAATCTGATAATGTAAAAGCTTAACTTGGAACTGGGTTACACTGACAGGGCGGCGGAACCACGACACGGGAAACGTTCCCTTGGTTATTATATTCAAGTTAGCTAAGTGCCCTTTCAGTGATGAATGTGCCCTTCCAAAAATTAAGACTTTCCTATTTTAGGCAGTGTAGTCGGGACTATACTGACTGAAATAATTTTGACTACTATGGTATGAGGACACTGACTTTCGAACACTTGTGCCTTTGAAAAAGTAGTGTGAGCTCGCTCTTCCCAAAACGAAGGTTTGTGGTCCCTTTGCTAAAACTTATATATAGAGAATTATTTGTTGTTCATACGAGTTCATCTGTTCAAACGTTTTCTCCGATCGGATATTGTTGAAAATTGCTTGTAAATAACTTCTTTCACATTGTTTGGCCACTTAATCTTGTCATCCAAATCGAGCCGCTATATGATGGACCCCGTACGAGGACTTCGGTACCTCTGCCCCATATCTCCCCCCCCCCTCCCTTTCCACCACCACCATTCCCATTTTCTACCAATACATTGACTGAACCTTTATTATACTGTTACATCATGTATATACGAAAGTTCGATCAAACCAAGCAGCAAACTAAACAGAAGTCATAAATTCTGCTTCTTAAAGGAGATTTTGGCCGAAAAGTAAGCGCGTATTTTTTTGAGTCTCATGTCTATTCGAACACACTTTTCATGCACGTGATGGTACCTTTGATTGGCCTACGGATGTTGAAATTGATGATAATAATTTATGATCAGTGATCAATACTTTAGTATTTAGTAATTTTTCATTGACACAAGTATCAAAATTAGACATGTTTTTTAAAACTTCGCTTGATACTAGAGACTTTTCGACCTAGCACTCCTTTCAGTAAACGATTTTCTTTTGAAAATCGACCAAAATAAACTGAGGGATATAATGTTCCCTTCATCAATATTCAATTTTATAAAACAAAGAGCATGTTCCAAAGAATTTTAAATAAACTTATAAACAATTATTCGTAGTTTTTTTTTTAAACAAAGAAACCGTAGTTGGTTCCTTTATGAATAAACGTATTCAAATCAAAAACTGAACATTTTACAATTTTTATAATTTTAAGATATTAATATGCAAATTGTGATGTAATTTTATGAGGTATGATTGGGCGACTTCATTCTTATGTACCTTCTTCATTTTAATTGCATGTCTATAGCTCTAAAGGCGTGCAATAAAAATTGTTTACCATGTGACCATACCCCATTCAAATTCTGACAGGACTCAATAGACTTTCTATTTTTCTTTCCAGTGACTTGGATTTATAAAAAGAAATTTTAAGAGTTACAAAAAATTATTATCTGTACTTTTCCCTCAAATACTCGAAATAAAAAGTTATTCCCGCAATTCAAATGTGAGAATTTAAAACTCTTTAAACATTCTTCTCAACTCTATAGGCATTGCGATATACCTACTCGCCTCCAAATCAGGTTCTTGCATTCTGTGTTATAGAAAAACTCAGCATAGTTCGACCGGGGAATGATAATGGAACATGCTGCTTAGTAACGGTTTCCATGGTAAGAACATCGCTTCTTACATATTGCCGACCTTAATTGCTTAAACCAGGGATTAGTTATTGGAAAAATAAAACCCTGCAATAAACTCATTCTACGTTTTTGATCCCAATTGCAGATATTGGTCAAAAATGTTTACTCTGTGCATATCTTACAATGAAAAGATAATGTGCATGGTGGGTATCGGGTGTTGCCATGGTTACTCCTTGCACAATCTTAACACCACCAAACTTGCGCTTCCTTTGGTTTGAAAAATCCGTCTGGATTGAAACTTTCACGCACTTTTATAGTCACCCCTTCCACAGTGACGTCAGTCGTCGTCACCTGTTCCCTCTCCTCTAATGAATTTCGATATTTTCTCAGCAAGGCAAATTTTCCGAGTTTTACCGAATTGCCTTCCGTCTTTTTGTTCTGGTTGGCATTTTCGTGTATTGGATTTTTGTCTAAGTCTACTTTTGAATATGGATTGTCTGATGATATATTTCCTACACTGCAAGGAGGAGGATGTATGGAATTTTCAGTTTTAGCACCGTCTACCTCGCAATGAATGTTGGCTGTTGGTGATGGTACACTACCAGATACAGGAGAGTATACTTTACCAAAGTAACTGTCCGCCGACGGAATGGACGGGGTGAAATCACCACCACTGGTCTCTCTTAGACTCTGTTCTAAAAATAAACTTTTTGGTTTGCGAGGGACTTTCCATTTCTCTTGTCGCGCGTATTCGCTGGTGACGTTGTGGTTGACGTCATAGGTAGGTACTGCTGGTTGTGAAAGAAAACGATTGTAGACGGGATACGGCTCCCGTTTGCGGTGAGCCGTAATATCCTCTTGGTCGCATTCAGGAGGAATGACGTCACGGTCTGTTGCACAATTAGGAGATGACGACAATCTCCTGGAAAGGGCATCTGGGTGTTGTAAACTCTGGTGAAAATGTAAAAAATAAATTCTCATGAACGATTAAAGGTCATACATCATGTTTAAAATGATTAAAATGTGGTGGCAAAATGATTACTGATTGTCCTATGAGTATAAGTGCACATTGGACCATTGTGTCACGACCAATCAAAACACACGAATTGAAGTCTCACATTCAGACGTTAGAGACGATTACTGGCCTTTAAGACGAATACAAATTATGGACAGATGGACAGTAATTTACAATAAAATGCAACGTTTCTAATTCGTCAACCAATAACCGCCGCGGAAGTGACTAACACATTGTACATACACGCACTGAGTACGTAAAAGTGCTCATCCCACAATTTTTCACGAATTTGATTGAGATGAAATTCCCTCTTTTAAGCAAAACATTTTTAGGTGTGTATACAACTTGTTATAAATTACAAGGAAAGAAAATTAGCGAGGAAATACCATCCGATCATACTAGCATTATATATATATATATATATATATATATATATATATATATATATATATATATATATATATATATATATATATATATATATATATATATATATATATATATATATATATATATATATATATATATATATATATATATATATATATATATATATATATATATATATATATATATATATATATATATATATATATATATATATATATATATATATATATATATATATATATATATATATATACAAATATCTTATCGTAAAAAGTTAATTTCTTCTTTGTAATTTATAAGCCATTTCTAACAGTTTTCAGTAGCGGCGGAGCCTTCAAAATATTAGGGGGGTAGGGGGAGGGCTAATGAGGTCAGGTGAGATCGGGTAACGTGATAACACATGTTCACCTAAATTATTGGGGGCTGAAGCCCCCCTACCAGCCCCATGGGAAATTGGAGAGTATTATAACCTTGACCCAGATTTAACAATGAACGCAATTTGAGAACCTTTCACATTTGAGATTTGTGAAAGAAATTTAAATAACTCGCCAAGTTCCTGTTCATACATTATCACTTTTGACCATGCTGAAATATTTTTACAAATTTTGATTTGTCATAACTTTTATACTGTAAGTGCATAATTGTGACCATTTTAAGAAGGCTGCCAAGTATTGAATGCTCTTTTGTCACTGACAATACAATTAAAGATTAAAGTGGGTGGTATCTACTCAAAACAGACGTAAGTATCGTAAAATATACCTGTATACGAGAACAAATTGAGCAATTTAAAGTATAAGAGTAATTGCAAATTTATTTCGTGTGAAATATATACATTTTTTATCGTGATACAATTTTGCACATTGATGCCAAAGATAAGGACTGATAACGTTATATTCCTGTTATGTTATACCATTTTGAAACTGTCGCCGTCATAACTGATGACATACCCTCAGGCTCGATCATCCGCTTATAGTCAGATAGTGGAAAATACAAAACCCCAACCCCCACTTTCCTACGCTTATGCTTTGACCCGATTATTACATCATCGTTGCCGGACCCAGTTTGTGCATGCACCTTTGACCCGATTCTTGCACCCTTCAACCCAATTCTTGCATTCTTTTACCCAATTTGCGCATCCTTTTGACCCGATTCTTGCACCCGTTGACCTGAGTCTTGCACCCGCCGACCCAATTCTTGTATCATTTGACCCGATATTGTCACCCTTTGACCCTATTCTTACACCCTTCGGCACGATTCCTGCACCCGTTGACCTGATTCTCGCAACCCTTTGACACGTGCATCCTTTGACCCAATTTGTGCACCTTTTAACCCGATTCTTGCACCATTTAACGCAATTTGCGCAACCTTTGACCCGATTTTTGCACCCGTTGACCTGATTTTTGCACCCGTCAACCCGATTCTTGTGTCATTTGACCCGATTCTCACCGTTTGACCCGATTCGTGCACCCGTTCACTGATTATTGCACCTGTCGACCCGATTCTTGCACCAATCTGCCATTTGATCCGATTCTTGCACCATTATATTTGACCCGATTTTGCAACCTTATACCCGATTCTGCACCCATAGTTGATTTAAGGGCCCTTTGGACCGATTCTTGTACACAATTGGCTTAAGCACAGCTGTAAAGCCTAATCATCAACAGATCATGTCGGCCTTTTCCCATGTACTCTGATTGTCAGTGTGAGTCCGTCTGCTAAATATTATAAGGTAATTTAATGCATGATATGTATATATACGTGTCCCAGGCACGTATTTGTGATACTTCTACACATGGGCATTTTTGTTGCTTTGCAAACTATTAGGTAGTCCAACAGCATACCTATTAAAGTGAACATAAATGTTCCTAAAAATGGAAACATTTTGCTACATGGAAGCCGCCATTTTGTGACATTTCTCATGATCTTTTGCTATCCTAACGTTAAAGCCTTATGCAATGTTACATATTTCAAATTTGAAATACCTCTGGGAAAAATATCTTTGCTAGGGGAAACTTAAAACTTACGAAAATGCCTTCATTACTGCCTATTAATAGGAAGATTTATCACACACGAGAATGATGAAGTCATGCAACCATGATATTGTTCAGATGTTGCAATAAAATGTCATAGTTTATAATTTATGTACTTGAAATATTAAAAATCATTGTGCTGAAAGGCATTTGAATTTTCAAAATGGCTGTTTCGCGCCTAAAAGCCTATCTCTATTTTATCTAATATTTCGAAAACTACGTGGTGAACATATCAAATGGGACAGTGGGAGTAGAAAAGTTGTAGCCATGACAGTAATGAAGGTATTTTCGTAAGTTTTAGGTTTCCCCTAGCAAAGATATTTTTTCCCAGACGTATTTCAAATGTGAAAAATGTAACATTGCATAAGGCTTTAACGTTAGGATAGCAAATGATCATATGAATTATCACAAAATGGCGGTTTCCATGTAACAAAATGTTCCAATAGGAACATTTATGTTCCCATAAACAGGCATGCTGCCGGACTGTAGTAATAGGCATGCATCTGGACTGTTAGGTAAACATACTTTTTTCTATGTAGTCCTCTGATTTTTCCAAGGAAGTACTATTTTTCTGGTCTTTCCTTCTGCTATCAAATTTCTTATGAGGAATATTAACAATGACGAGTTGCGTCAGAACGCTCCAAACTACACTTAAAAATCTACTATCAGATACAGTAACATGAATAGATTAAAGATTATCTTTCAAAAGGAAGAAAAATATCCAAAGAGTGCCTTGACTTTAAACGATGATTTACAGATCTATATTTTCGAATGAAGCATCACGCTATATTTTCATTACCGAATTTTTAAGGAGCGCCAACAGAGTAAAAATTGAATCGCAACGCTGAATATCTCGACCGCGGTATGTAGTATATAAAGTATATTTAGTCATATGATATCAACGCACCGCAGTATATAGACCCTTTTTAAATCGATTTAAGCCAAAAGTGATTACTTTAATACTTTGACCAATCAACTGCGGGGGAATTTTCGCTTTAATACTCATCCAATCAGCTGCATCTACTGGAGAGAAAATTGTAAACAACATTACATGCACGCACTACCTATAACGCACATATAACACCTGCGTTTGAAAGCATTTTTTCATACGCTTGGTCCCATCTGCCGAGCCCTTGCACACCCAGCGTGTATTGTGTAGACAGGGAAGTTCCATGGCGCTTCCCTGGCGCAGACGGGGAAAAAATCCCCCCATGCAGTACTTGATTGGTTAATAACATTTCCCCAGTATATCATTCGTCCATTATGGACAAGAGAATTTTGGCCATGGAGAAATTATGTTCTTGGGAAACAGTGTAACTGTTTTCCAGAGCAGAATGTGATCTTACAAAAGATCCAGTCACGTGACTGCTTCCTAGCATAATTTGAGTTAGACTTACCGATTATGGTTTAATTCAATATATGATAATACCACTAAATATAGGATCCATGCCTTTTGGAATTATTTGAAGGTTTCTTTACGAAAATTTAGTTTGCAATAAAATCAAACGACTTGGCACGTACAACTAATGGTGTTAGTTGATTATTTATTCCAGATCAGGTCGCGCCGCCAGGTACTTCCAGCTAGCTACATGCTGCATGTCAAGCCTGTCATCCAGGGACCTCCAAGCTATTTGTAGTCCACGGACCAGGATTTCGATTACTTCTGGCTTCTGTTCAAAATTATCGTTACAAGTAAGTTGGATGACATTTTATGAGAGTATTTGAAAGTTGGATTACAAAATTTCGTTGTAAAATCATATTAAACGACTTGATAGTGCGACTATCATTTTCAAAATGCCGTGACGGTCCGCAATATCCAGGCCAGTGCAAAATTACTGCTAGCGTGCACGTACGGATAGTGCAGTGGGACAAAACTACCTGACTACAGTCAGCTTACACAGAACGGCTACAGCAATTTTGCGATAAAAGAAGTTGCATAAACGTAAAACGTGAGTTCAAACTACATAACAGTAAAACTAGAATTTACAAAGGGTGAAGAAACACATGTATGAGATAAACATCATGGCGTATAAATAAAGTTTTCAAATGTTTTTTAAAGGAATATTTAGACTGATTTTAATACAAGCGGGGAGGGTATTGTATCATCCATGTTATTAAGTGCAGTAAATAGTTACTAAAATATAAGATATAAAATCACTTGAAATGCAATCCATGATTATTCTACTGCCTAAATAAAATGTAAGGGTATCCCCTCCCCATTCATTACAAGATTTGTGTTCAAGAATTTTGCGGACCGTTCGTAAGTTGGCATAGCAGTGACTTCATGCTTCCATTTGTCTAGAACTGTTGAATGCTCCCATATACCACATTGGCATTGCTAGAAAAAGCCCGCATTTCCCTGGTATCACGCCCAAGAACACAGTGGTTACGATTTTCGTAACCACATTTTCTGGTTTAAATTAGTTTTCCGGAAATTGCGGATTTCTACATGAAAAGGTCTATACACCAATCGCATGATCGCTGAACAATCACAGATTGATAAAGTGCAGATATGCAGTGATTTTCTCATCGCATTGGACATTAATTTTTCTTTGTCTTAAAGGAGCACTCGGGCTAGAGGGCGTATTATTCAAGTCTGTATTCGAAACCCACGTGAACTTCATTGATAAACTTTGATGTGAATGCTCAAATCAACCATAATTAAGGGAGTCGCGTCTCAGTAAAATTGCGATGTTCATATCTGGCACGTCACATCCGGTTGTGGATCGTTTCTATATTAAATACGTATTGTACGCATTGTGCTGTTGTGTGTTATTGACTGAAAGTGACTAGTACATTGAAACACACACACAATGCAGTACGTACTTAATTAGAAACGATTCACAACCGGATGTGACGTGAAAGATATGAACAGCGCAAATTTACGGAGATTTAATACCAATTTAGTTGGTTCTACACGTCCATATATACCCTTAACAATGTGTGACATGATGGACATAATCTGTGAATGGACAAGCAGCGATGCGATTAAAGAAAGTCTGCCTGTCTGCTGCGATCCTTTGCGTTGTGCTTTGAGGTATAGACCTTTTCATATCGGAATCGGTATTTTCCGGAAATCAAATTCAAATACTGTCACATGGTCGAAATTCACCTGTCCATATTGGACCAATCGTATACTGGGGGAATCTTATCGACCAATCAAATACTGGGGGAATATTGGTCGTTTGTACTATTCACGCGTACCATTCACGCACGGTAAGGGACCAAGCGTATGTAAAAAATGCTTTCAAACGCACGTATCACTCGTGCATTATACAGCGCGCAGTGCTGCTTACAACTTTTTCTAACAAAACTGCAGCTGATTGGTTGGGTAACAAAGGCAAAATTCCCCCAGCAGTTGATTGGTTGAAGCACTAAAGAAATCACGTTCGGCTAAAATCAGTTTGAAAAGATCTATGAAGCAATGCGATTTATTTTTGCCCTATTGGCGTTCCCTACCAATGCAACATGAAAGATTTCATTACAGAAATACGATCCTCTTTAAACGTTATCGACTAATCAATATACCTCTTCCGACATTCTGCTTTCTACGTTATCACGTGTCACGAATTGTCGCTCAATATTTGATTGCTCCAAAATCAGGAGACCAACTTTATCTTATAAGATTATACAGACGAATCCATATAAATTGATGTAGTTTCGTTCGGAAAATAACTAATGAATTTCCAGAAACGCACTCTTTAAGTTGTTTACATAGAATTTGAAGCTTTATTCATTCATGTTAGCTGGAATCTTGCACGTTTTGTATTCTCGATACATTCTGAGATATCAGTTACGGGATTAGTTATAGCTGATCACAATTTGAAATTAGAATGTTAGCACTCTGTAAAGTGCATACCCCCACCCCATGTTCATTTCCCAACCGATAGGCAGATATGCACAACAAGTTATAACCCCAAACAATCTCCTATTCACTGTTGATATGTATTGCCATTTGCATTCTAAACACTTCAGGATCTACCCTCTGATCATTATTTTCAGTTTTATTGAGGTCAAGCATTCCTTGTTCGAGTTCTATTGAGCCAAGCTTCACATTCCATCATTTTCCTTTCTTGCAAGAAGCCAATTGTTTTGATTCTCTTTGATACCAGAAACCACTTGATCTGATTCTCTTTCGAGTCCAGAAAATGGATTGTTTGGAAATCCTTTCTGGGCATGACTTCATTGTTCAGCACATTCCATTGGAAAGTTTGAAGTGGAAGTTTTGACAGATCTCATCCCAAAAAATCCCTCTCTGTTCAGTAACGGGTAAGGCACCGGAGGTTGCGAGGTGTAAACAGTCTTAATAATTGCTAATGAACAGTGGAGGGGGTCGAAAGGGAGGGGGGGATATGGGCATTCCACTCCCAGAAAATTTTGTAAAGTGACATATTTCGTCCGATTTATAGACTTTTGCCCCCATGAGACAAAACTGCCCTCTCTTGCCCCCAAGCATCAAAATCCTGGCCCGCCGCCACTGCTAATGCATTAATATTTCATTTTTTCCTTTCATATACTTTATTCCAGCCAAACAAATACAATTTGAATATATACATCTACATCGAGTGAAATTAGATACATTTTGTAGATTATATACTGATTGATTAAACTTAAATGAGAGTAACATGCATGGTTTAATAAATATAAACACAGTGGCTGAGGAGATTTTCCAAAAAAAGTATCTAAAGCTTATGGGTGCAAAACCTCCTTATGACGCAATAACAGAAAACAAAACCATAAATAATTAATTTAGTATGTATATACACCCACCCTTCCCTAATCCCACCCTACCTAAACCCCACCCTCCCTGACCCCCTCCCTCCTTCAATACCCCCTATAAACCTACATCACCTCCCAATCAAAACCGTTAACAGGTTAAGGTAAAGTTTCAAGAAAACGCACAATACAATGCACAATACGAGTGCGTAATACGCGGGTTAAGAATAATCTTATACATGGGTCAAAGAATAGGAATTCAACGGAGAAACAATGATTACTACTGGTCGTTATACAGTAATTATTCTTCACTTATTCTTAAAATTGCATCATTTGCATAAACTACTTCGGGTTATAATATATACTTTACTCACTCGTCGTTATCTTTCAGTCAGCATAGGCGGCTGTACAAGATTTCACATGTAGGGGCAAAACATAATGATGGGGGAAGGGGGACATGAACATATCTTTAATTATACATCAATACAAAACAATTATTAACATACCTTTGGGGACATAAGCGCCCCTTGCCCCTATGGCGCGCCGCCCATGTCAGTTCGATAATATGCGAAAACAAAATCGACTAATCTTGCATTTCACTTACTTTTAATTTGAGTAACTTTGGCTTTCTTCCTGGTTTTTTACTTTTTGAAAACTTCTCCACTAACCTGCGGAAGAACAAGTATTTATAAGGATGAAATATCTCTAAATACGGAGATGACTGACCGAATAATAACCGACTCCGATGTTACATTCATCAGTTTATAGACGTAAAACTCCAATTGAACAAGATGGTTGAGAAGGACATGAAGGAATGGATTTTCGTTTTCATATACTTAAAGATTAATGTTGAGGCGTAGTGTTTATATGCGTATTTAATGAACGGGGCAAAGGACTTTGACACAAGTAAAATGGCCCGACTTTAGGAGGGCCATTCGCAAAAGCAAATTCCTTTACCCCGTGCATTAAATACGCATATAAAGAAGATGCCAAAATATTAATAAAAAATAAAAAATATAAAAATCCGTGTTAGATTGTTTAAAATGAATAAAAAACAAAAATGAAACGAGATTTTTCGCTTTGTTCAGAAATTCACCCATTGTAAAAATGGACTAGACCAAATACTCGAAGGTCATGCATTACGGAGATTTAATGCACGGGTCATGACAATGCAAATACACAATAAAATTTGTATAAGTATTGTGTGATAGACCTGTAAATGACTCATTAGTGAAACAATCATATGGATATCGTAATCACTTAAAATTCACGGCAATATTCCTTTTAAAGCAATAACAGCAGCACAGTTCGTCGAGCAGTAACAGCGGCAGAATGCTGTTTCTGGAGGGCAGATTGTAGTACTCGAGAAACGTACTCGTGTACTCATATTCGTACTCGAATACAATTTTTGTACTCGTACTCAGCAAATTTGAAATTCAAGTACTTTTATTCGAACTCATGACCTCTGTACTCGTACTCAGCCTTTTCTACTCGTACTCATACATGTATACGAGTACGAGTACTTTAACATTTTAATATTTCCATGAATTCTTATTAGAACTTGTTTAAATCAATATGATCATCTGTTATAAATGACTTCATGTCCATTGTTTTCTGCATAAGTCTGTTATTTGTACTATTAACTTATATAACAATCATATATTTTATAAATCGTCTGGCAGGATCGGGTTTCCATAATCATCTTGTTACATGGAGCCCGCCATTTTGTGATATTTCCCTTGATCCTTTGCTATCCTAACGTTAAAGCCTTTGCAATGTTACATTTTTCACATTTGAAATGCGTCTGGGAAAAAATATCTTTGCTATAGGAAACTTAAAACTTACGAAAATACCTTCATTCCTGTCATCGCTAAAACTTTTCTACTCTTATTTGATATGTTCACCACGCCATTTTCGAAATATTAGAAATAATATACGATACAGCTAGGCTTTTAGGCGCGAAACAGCCATTTTGAAAATTAAATGTTTTTTTAAAATATTTCAAGTACATAACTTAGAAACTATGACATTTTATCGCAACATCTGAACAATTTGGCTGCATGACTTCAATATTCTCGTGTGTTCTAAATGTTCCTATAAATAGGCATGCTCCCGGACTGATAACGAGACACATTTCCGTCGAGGAATAGCAAAATATCAAATTGGTCCAAATGACTTTCCGGTAGCCTTGCTGCAAATTTAGCAGCCCCCTCCCCTTCCTTTCCACCTCACGCACACACACAAGCATACACACTTCCGCCAGCCCGCCCCCATATAAACACGAAAACCTTCACCGATCAATGACCGTGAGTTCTTAAATCATTAATTAGTGAAAGCAATTTCCATAATTAAATCGAAAGAACTTGATATTATGCTTTCACTTTCTGTTAAATTAAACAAACCATTTTTCTACGAAATCAAAGCAATTAGAACTGATTTTTTTCTCAACTTTAAACATTTGAGGTGTTTTTCATAATTCCCTTTGATTTTTCACGTAGTTGACAGGGAATTTAATTTGTTTATCTGCGAATGTGACAGACAAAAACTGACCGCAAAAACCTGCGAACTCTTCAATTAATGGTTAAAGGATTAGTGCAGTGGTCAAATAACAGAGGACTTAAAAGAAACGATGTGGAAGAGGCTACTTCAATATCTAATCGGGGAGCTAAATGATAGCTCCTTGTCAGTTTGTGCAGAAGTGACTGGTGGGGAAAGTTCACGTATCTGTCAGTAGAGCGTTCATTTTCGCCCTTATCTTCACTTTCTTGACCAGTTGACAATTGTTGAAGCATTTTCTGTCGTGGCCCTCAGGACGCGACAGGACTAGTATTGTAAACTCCATGCTCAAAATCCGCCATCATTTAATTGACAATTACATCTTATAGTTTATTAAATGAAGAGAATATGGACTTCAAATTAAGTGCTATTTATTAAAGGTTGTATTTTAATGGTTACTATGCTACAATCAATTTCAGCAACGCTAATTATAGAAATTTATAACTTTGTTTTTATTCGCAAAATTTATGTAAATGGCAACGTTGAAAAATGCAGACGAAAACTGTCGGTGCCAATCCAATATTTTAATAGCCAGGGCTAAAACGTGATAAAAAGAATGATATCATTTAGACTTTTTTAATGTTTCAGAAACATAATAGAAAATATATTTTACACACCAAACTATTTTTTGAAAATTCACAAAAAGATAGTGAATGAAGGAGAATAATTGTATTTGAAATGAACGAGGCTATAGTCTCACCAGATGCGGGTCTGAAACTTGAAGAGCAAGTTAAGAAATTGTTATCGTGGATACGGTACGCCACTTCCCCTCACTATGCACGTACACACTGTAATCTTACCTGAATCTGAATTATATGGAAACTTAGTATACAGGTATAGCTAGCGCACATTACTGTATTAACATTCAATGGCGCCTTTAACAAACTCACAGCGTAACAAAAATATGCAGTTTAGTAACAGACTGACAGAGCAAGTTTAAGAGGGAGGCTCGTCTCAGCAAAATACGGTAAAAATGGGGGATACTATATTTGACGTCGCTTCCGGTTGTGGAGGCAAGATCCGATCCCTGTCTGTTTGTACCACACAATACAGCCAGACACTAGCATGTACGTTGTGTGTGCAGAATTACATACACAGCGCATTACGTTACTGTGACGAGAAACTTATTTGTTTTTTTCAATGCTTTTTTGTCAGAAAGCGAAAGTGAAATTTTAGTAAAAACCCCGCCCCCCTCAGACACACCACTGCTTTCTTTATTACTATTCATCCAAACAATGAAATGCCACGACAACCCTTTTTTAAAGGGTGTTCTTGTAAAGATACATGATTTAACATTTTTAGAAACTGATTTGTTCCCCTTTAAACTTCCTTTAGCTGGTAAAATCTAACAATCTAATTACCTTTAGACTAGATTCTGTTTTACTACTTTACTGACAAATTTAATGGTTTTAAGACCACAAAATCTCGGTGGAAAATATGAAAGATTATATAACGACTTGAGTAATATGAAGATATGACGTCATAACTAGTCTGATTGCAGACGTTTCTACACAAATAAGACATAACTTTAAACTTGAATATCACTACAACGAAATGAGATTATTGAATGCATTCTTCACCATTTTGATTCTTTTAAAGTAATATTTTAAATAAGATTGACTTGCCTGACCACCCCAGTAATCCTTTAAAGAAGTACCCCACCGAAAAGTGACGGGAAGACCAAATTAATTGCATAGGTCCCTAAAAACATCAAATATTTCCCTTGCATTGTAAGATTTGAGTCAGGCGTCGGAATTCAGGAACATGGAGTCGGACTGGGGCACCAGTGATTTTAACTCGGGTGGGACCACTCGACCATTCAGGGGTGTAGGTAGAATCCACTCTCATCAGGGTAAGGGTGACGAGGAGGAGTTTAGAACAAAAGCTTTGTTTTGCAAATTTGTATTGCTAAATTATGTTTTCATCAAACTTAGCTGTTTATCAGGAAATTTTTGTAAAAGCAGCCATGAGTAATTTTCCTTCAACTGTTTAACATCATCAATTTTACCTCTCAACCATGGAAGAAAGCATGCAACCAGAAAGGCAACATCTTATCGCAAGAAAACTCCTTATTATCGTTTTTGAGTCTTAACCACACCCCCTAATCACATTATAAGAAATGCACTTTCCCATCGTTTTCAGTGACAAAAATTCAAGAAAGAAATTTAAAGAATTACACAGAGGTTTTGAGCTGTTCGTCCACAGTCATACATCAATAAATTTTGCATAAATTAACAACGGATCAAGCTTTGATCATCCACAGCTCAAACAGTAAGAGTGCAGTATATTTAAAATTCAAAGACTGATCTGCATAACTTTTAAAGGAAAAGTATCGTCTCATAAATGAATTCAGAAGTGAAGGCCTTCAAGCTGTCAACGTCACTTCCAATTTTCAATTTTTCTTATTGATTGCGAGATATCTGCGATGTAACTGATCACACATTCGCTGGACAGAACATGGGAGCTTAGGTGTGTTATCGATAACATCAATAATTTCTCGCAATCAGTAATTGAAAACCGGAAGTGACGTTTCAGCAAGACTGCGTTCCCTTCTGAATGTATTTATGGGACGATACCTGTTCCCTCAAAGGATTAGTTCAGTGGTCAAGTATGTTTATTTTATATGAAAGAAGACTTCAAAAGAAACAGAATGGTGAAGAAGGCATAGCAAAATCTTATTCCGTTAAGGAGATATTAAAGGATTAGTTCAGTGGTCAAGCATGTCCATCTTATATGAAAGAGGACTTCACACGAAACAAAATGGTGAAAAAAGCATTCAAAAATCTTATTCCGCTAAGGAGATATTAAAGTTTAAATTTGGTATCATTTCTGTAGAAACGACTGAAATCAAGACTACTTGTGATGCCAAAGCCTCAGATTCCTAAAAGTCTTTAACTCTTTCAACTCATGTAGAAATTGATACATTTCTATAGACCATTTAAATCCACATAAATTTGCCAAACAAAAACCCAACTGCCAATCTCCCTCACTTTTTCAATCGAGTGCTCTAGTAACTGATATTTGATTTCTTTTACCTCGATTCGAAGTCCAATATTAAACCCTGATCCAGGATATTCTCTTCTGGTTCCCAAGTGTTAAGTCTGCAAAAGAAAAAGGGAAAGTGAAACCAACTTTTATGTGCGGGAAAGTTAACATATAGTAAAGCGTACAATGCAAAGGTCAACTAGCAAAGAAGGATGTTGAAAAGTAAACTGAGGAAGTATAACCTAGATAATATATTACATTTGATTTTCTATATGATTATTTATGATTAATAAGTGCAATAGAGACCTCAGTCGCGGCGTCACGAGGACTGGGGACTTCCAAATCGTATAAAATGAGAACATGTGGAGGGAGGGGAGGTCCCCCACTAGCGACGGCACGGGAGGACAAAAGGACTTTTCCTTTCTTCTCGCCAAGATTTTATGATCGATTTTCCAATTCGGCTTAAATCCGATCAGAAAACTAAACCAGTGTTTGACAAGTCTCATCAGTAGCTGGTATACTTAAAGGGCAGAAGGGTGTAGCTTTCATGCTACCGACTGTCATATTATAGAGTAATGTTAGAAAAAGGTTAGGTTTAGGGTGATAAATAACTGGAGTTTTGCCCCGGCCCCTACTCATGCTTTAGATATGTAAGGATGCCGATATTGGAATCGTCAACCGCGTCGAGGGTGATATTCCGCTCGTCACCAGAGTTCCCTGTGGTGAAAGCGGCTTGGATAAGCATGATAAGAGAGTCGCTAAGGTTTTCCCCCCGTTAAATAGAAAATCAGGGCTGCAGGTGCCCCGGGAAATTTAGGAATAACGACCGATAATGTCGGGTGATCACGGATTATGTTCCAATGTTTTGTTAACGCATTCTTTAAGTTCTTTGTCTTAATACATGGTGTATATTCAAACTTAAAGCTTGAAGGTATTTCAGATGATTTTGCTTTGGTTGTTATCGTTGTCGCAGATGTCTGAGAATTTCTCCTTTTTTTTGAGGCAGGCTTGAGGGTGGCAATATGATTTAGGCAAGTATTGGGAAGGTTTCGTATGATTTGATAAAAGTGCTAGTGACAAGAATGCGACTTTCTGCGAAACGTTTTCCTTTGAAAATATTGATATCGAGATATGATATTTTATCGAAGGATGAATCAAAGGTGAATTTCAGAGTGCGGTGTAACTGGTTGATTTGGTCAACAAAATCTTCAAGTTCAGATATAGAACGGGAAAAAAAGAGAAGGATATCAGCTCTATATCTTTTCCATACAATAATTTGATTGGATAATGTTAATTGACTTTCCAGAATATAGAAAGCAATGTCGGCAATTTCCGGAGTTGATTCGGAACCCATCGCAACGCCAACTGTTTGTAGATAGAAATCATTGTTAAATTAAAAACAGTTGCGTTTGATGATTAGTTCAAGCATTTGTTTGACATTTGTTTGATATAAGTCGGAGATGATTTCGGTATGTTGTATAAATTTGAGTTTGCCGATATATATGCCGATGTGCAGGTATTGATTGCGTCATCTTGTGGAATGTTAGTGTACATTCTGGCAACATCCGGAGTGACTAATAGAGGGATTTCATCACGTGATTGTAACTCAACTGGACTCCATTTTGCCGGGCAGCGGCATCGTTGCGTTTCACACGTCTTCACACTGCTCAGTCACATTATACGTACAACAAACATACTACATACTAACCTACCAGTACCACTTCGGCGAATTTTACTGATTGCAGTTTTTTGCTCGCTTCCGATTTTTCCTGATATTTTCCTTAAGTAAGTTATATTTTCACGTGGTATACGAAGAGTAACTTAAACGATAACGCCATCTGATTGTTCGTTATACTCAGACAAAGCTTACATACCTGATATAAAGGGCTCGCTGCAAATCCTAGTGTGTAAGGCCTACCGTAGATTGATCGCCCGGGTTGAAAGCCGTTACGTCGTACAGCAGAAACCCAGTTCGAAGTCGATCAGGATCAGATGGAAATCGAGAAAATGTATTTTTATTCCCCACACACATCTATTACTGCAACCAACGGCACAGCAAGATTCTTGCATAATCATCTTGCAAAAATAATGTTATGAAACAACAAGCAAACGTATTAAGTCTAATTAAATATACAGCAGACGGCAGTGTTTTGACCGACAAAATGGCGATATAAACAAAGTCACGTGACCTCGTGACGTCAGCTGAAACATCTAATAAAATGTCGGGCGATAAGACTAAAACCTTTAATATACCTACTGTGGTGTAGCGGTTATCATACCTGTCTACAGACCACGAGGCCCCGGGTTCAAGCCAGGGTTGGGTAGACACGCTAGTGTACCACAACTGGTTATCAAAGGCCGTGGACATTGACTTGGTTGTCGATGTTATGTCTGTCCGTACGTCGTACCAGTGTTCTCGTCCGGGTCGTATTAAGCGTTTCGTGATAGCATTGTTACTATCATAACCGAATACGCAGGCGACGACCCCGTCATTGTAATTGTGTGTTCACTCGTCGGCGACTAAAACTTCCAATAATTTGATGATGTGATTGCTATCTTTTACATATGTTGGTTGATTAACCTCTATTGAAAGTAGAACATTCAGATAATTGTTGTGTAGGACTACTACAACCAGAAAATATGGGACAGCCGATACGGAGAACTATCAGGCAGAAGCCCTTCGTCAACTTTCGGGCCCCCATTACAAACGCATATAACGCATGATATTACCAATGAAACTGTAACGAAGTTTCTGCTTTAACATCAAAGTTGTACAAGAACGTCAAAATCTCTGAGGATATCTATAAATATCTTGATCCTAAAAATCACTGTCAGGACGCCCGTTTTTCACCTTTTACCGAAGGTTCACAAGACGAGTCACTGAGAAGAGTCAAAATTTAAAAGTCTAAAAAACTCGTAGTCTTAAATTTAAAATCTAAAAGATCAAGCTTGAAAGTCTGTCGATTCATCATATAACAACTTCATTTAAATAAACTGTTGATTAAAATAATAAAGGCGGAGTCAAATAATCATGCTTGATTTACCGCAGTTGGTGCACAAAAATTTTGAATTTTTTTAATGATTTAACGTTAAACCTCAAGTTGTATAAGAGACACTTGAGAATCCCTGAAGATTAATATACATTTTTTTTAAAGTATATCATCTTACAGTTGTCTTCCAATAAAATGTCAAATGGTTGAATATTTCCTAGGGAAACTAGTCTTTAACCTGTCTAAGCGTTTCTGAAAAAATGTTATAAGGAAATTCCAGCCTTCAATGAGAATTTCTAAAGAAACTTTAACACTTTCTGAGGAAAAACTGTGAACGGCCAGGCCAGATTACGATGGGGTGGGGAGTGACACCCCGAGCCAGAACAAGGAATAAAACTCCCCTTGCCCTTCACCTCATGGGGAAAAGGGGACAAGAAGTGTCTTCCATTGCACGTGGCAAAGGGGGAAAAGTGCATATCTTCCGTGATTTTGTCATTGCTCCGACTTCATTTTAGCAACAATCACCAGGGGCGGCGGAGCAGTGGACTGGGAGCCTTCAGTCCACAATAATTGTAGGTGAACATGTATTATCACGTTACCCGACCTCATTACATTATTGTTGTCACGTGTCACCTGACCTCGTTAGCCCCCTCCCCTACCCCCATATTTTGAACGCTCAACCGCCCTGATCATTTCCGCGGAATTTCACAGCTTGCCATAACAGGTGCTCACATCCCCAGTTACAACCATGCCTTTGTAAAGATATTCTCGCATATTGGATCATCCTATCAATTCTTCGGAATAACTGAATCATAATGGAAGAAACTGCTGATTGACTGACTATATAAACTATTATTTTCACTTCTTTTAATACAAACTCCTTGTCAATCTGTTATTATCTAATCATTGTTCAAATACAACTGAATCTTCATATTTTACGCAGGTAGGATATGCTTGATCTCTTCCAATTTGAAATCATTAACGTTAAAATTTGTCGAACCAAATCGAATTGATGACCAAAACTGCAACTTGATGCAAATGAACTGTCAGGATCTGAACATGTTATTTCCTGCACATGATCCCTATGTGTTTTTATTACTTGGATGTTAAAATCTTGTTAGATTGATAAGAACTAGATAATACAGGGAAAGTCCCTTCATATACCGATGGAGTAATGCACACGTAGAAACTGAAATCCGCCATGCTTTGTTGTATAGTCTTTATACAATCCGGAAGCATGCCTAATAATAGGAACATGTATACCAAACGAGAATATTGAAGTCATGCAGCCATATTGTTCAGATATTACGATAAAATGTCATAGTTGCTAATTTATATACTTGAAATATTAAAAAACATCATGTTAAAAAACATTTGAATTTTAAGAATGGTTGTTTCGCGCTTATAAAAGCCTAGCTCTAATGTCTATTATTTCTAATATTTCGAAACGGTATATCAACATATCAAATGGAAGTGAAAAAGTTTTAGCCATGACCGCAATGAAGGTATTTTCCCCTACGAAAGATATTTTTTCCAGACGTATTTCAAATTTAAAATATGTAACATTGCATAAGGCTATATCGATAGGATAGGAAAGAATGATAGGAAATATCACAAAATGGCGACTTCCATGTACTTTTAGGAACATTTATGTTCCTATTAATAGGCATGCTCCTGGACTTTTGTATATGAATGCAACAATATGCCATACTGCGCATTGTGCATAAATGTACGCATATTTCCTCAAATAGGACGTGTACTGGTGTGGTAGCATGCAAGAGGTAGCCTACAGCTGTACAGTAACATATTTACAAACAGCTAAAATGGTTTAAAGGAACACATGACCGAAATGTGAGGTATCATTCTTGAGTCTCTAGAATATTCGAACCCACTTTTCTATCACGTGATGGTACTATTGTTGGTTCGCATGCATGTATGGAACTCAATGCCTTCATACATGTTAACTATTCGCCATGCAAGTTCACTTACACAATTTAAAGGATTAGTTCAGGGGTCAAGCAAGTGCATTTTATATGAAAGAGAACATCAAAAGAAACAAAATGGTGAACTTTCTGGGCGCTTCATACCTCCTGGGAAAAAAGAGCCTTAAGTTATATGAATGTTAATATGTATGTATGTTAATATGTATGCTAACTATCTGACCATTGATGTGAATGTTCAAATCGACCATAATTACTTTTAATAGATCCTTAACTTTTCAACAAAATGAGTACCAAAAAATAGATCGGTGTTTAAATTCCCACGACTTGGCACAAAATCTCTCACATACAACCGAGAGCTCTTTTATAATATCAAAACAATGAAAATAGCAATAATTCTCGACCAAATCAATCAATTTACATCTTTCTGTGTGTCTAGACATCAATATGCAAATTTGTGATATATTACAGCTCCCTGGTATGACTGAGCTAAGCTAAATCCATCCCAAGCCATTGGTGCTTATCCTCAATTTCCATGGCGCAAGCGGATGAAAGTACATGACTCCCCCTGGACGGGACGCCAGTCCATCGCAGATTAACTCCCCAGCAGTGCTGGTACTCATTTTACAGCTGAGTGGTCTGAAGCAAGTACAATGAAGTGTCTTGCTCAAGGACACAATGCAGCGCTCACGACGGGAATCGAACCAGGTACTTTTCAAATACGAGCACGACTGAGTCACTGCACGTCCTAATGCAGTAATGTATGACTGTGCAATTTCGGATATTTTCTTATCTAATCCCATGTTTTTGAATTGTCAATCATAATTCTTTGAACAGGGGTATGCGTTTCTCACCAAAAAAGTAAAGATTTACATAAATTACGGAAATTGAAGAGCTTTTTCCGTCTTTCATTATTTTGATAAGTATGAAATCTTGGTGAGTCTGTGCGTGCAATGGAGTTTCCGTTGCAAAGTTGAATTGAGGGGAGGCCAAATGCGATGCGCTCTTAAAGGGAGAATATCACGATACTCAAGCCAAATAAAATTCAGTTACCCAATCAGATATTGCCATGTGATTTATACATGCTGGTCACGGCACCCTTTATAATAGGTTTTACTTCTCAGGTTCTACTGTTTCCAATGCTTCTTTTAAGGAATTTTCGCTGAGTACCAAGTAGTCGCTTCACTTGGGCTAGTGGGGACCCCCTCGCCAACATGCAAAAAAAGTTGTCCTGCCATGTATAGGTATGTAGCTGTTGTGTTGGTTGAATGGTTGACAACGGGAAACAATGCCGTCTGCTACACACACAAATTCGCCAGTTGAAATACAAACAAGAGATTGCATTGGGGAAAATTGAACCGGCTGTAATTAAAATAACAATACTGAAAACATGAATTAATTAATGAGCACTCACAGTTCCCGTGGATTCAAGTATAAAAAGGGGTTAAAATTAATTTTTGCAAGACAAAGACCTTGGTACCCAGTGCCCTCAAAATTTAATTCACTGCGTACCAAGTCTTTTCCACTGTTGGTAGGCAGTCCACTGATTAGAAAAGGCCCTGACTGTTTCTGAAACAGAAAAATAGCATATAGGTATACTAACATAAATCATGTTTTTTAAATGTTTTCATCGTATTTTTTATTAAGTTATTACTATTTTTTCTCGTATAAATTCGATATCAAATTGTTGTTCTGGAAACACGAGATCGGTCCTAAGTTGAGGTATCGGAAGCAATCGAACAAACAGCAAAGAGGTTCCACACAGCTCTTTGCGTACAGACAGACAGATATATCAATAAATTTCTAACTTTAGTATAACGACGTGCAAGTGCAAGACTGTCGATTAACCTATGGTACGACTGTAACTATAAAGTAAAATAAAATCCATATCCGTGAATAAAGTAAAGAAAAAACAAAGATAAGAATCAATTTGATTGTAAACTCTTTTACCAGAGAGCATGACGTCATTTGCCCTACACTACGTATAGGCCGAAGGCCGTTCAAATTAACTGCCCAAACCTAACTTGATTCGCCTTGTGATTTGTTGTGTATACTGCTTGAATTTAAATAAAAATTGGCAAATAATTCATGGATACTGGAAATGAAATAAACCATATTTGATTTGAAAATTTGTGAAGGGAATATTATTTATGCCAAACATAAGGTGAAGGCAAATAACTCGGGCTACACACTAGCTCTATGACACATGCAGTCATTGTTATAGTTGATTTCATTTTGTCAGGAAAAACTATCAACTCTTATTATCAGTTTATGTGGTTCAACCCAATGAATTGGTAGTTTGCCATGCCCATCTCAAACCTATCAACTTGCTGGTGTTGAAGGGGAATACATTAAACAGTTAAATAATTCAATTGTGTGTAGGGTCACAGTATAATTTGTAAATAATACAGGAAATATACATCAATTGACTAAATAACTGGTACAGGTTACATGAAATGGTGCGTAAATTCAGGTGTTTAAAACAGATCAAGACATATTATTCTGCCATTAACTTCTCAAAATAATTCCTATACAAATGTTCATGTACATTTCTGATAGAGGAATTGAGACTTCATTGCAGCATTGTGGAGGTAACCAATTTACAAAAAAATAAGTAACAAGCTTTGACATCACAATTTTGATTTTCTGCAATGATCACCTGTATTAATTTAACTTTAATCAACTGGTAATCAACTTCACAAACATTCCTGACAGTTTCCTTACAGCCTTATGAGACATATTCTGTGGATAACCATACTACCATAAGTCCTCCACTTATCACTACAGCTTTAGCTGAAATCAGCAAACTTTGTGAAGTGATGTTGATGTAGGTATAGATATACCACAGTTTGTTATTATTTTACGATATGAGTTTTTAGGAAAGAAACATAAATAATTATAATACATAAATTTATATAGCGCTAATTTTGTAAAAACATGCAAAAGCGCTTTACATACAAGGAAATTAGATACGAAAACAAAACTAAGAATACAGAAATGACAACATAAATAGAAATACAATGGATCAAGCTGCACATTAGATTAATGTCTTTTTAAACAAAAAAGTTGTAAGCTTAGTTTTAAAGGAGGTCAGGGATACATTATCAATATATTTGAGTTCAGTTGGGAGTGAATTCCACAACCAAGGACCTTTAAGCAGAGGCCCTTTCGCCAAGAGTTTTATGCTTAATACGGGGAACAAATAGGGACTTGAAACGAAAGTCATAGCGGGATGGTTTTTGAACTACCATTTCACATAAATATTTTGGAGCAAGGCCTTTAATGCACTTGAAAACTTGTAAAATAATTTTATAATCAATTCTTTGTTTGACTGGCTGACTGGTAACTAGTGAAGGGACTTCAAAACAGCATTAATGTGAGAATATTTTGGTAGTCTGAAAATCAACCGAGCAGCACCATTAAGTCCTCCTTTGAATTCTGTAAAAGTGATAATCAGGTAGTCCAACAAGAAGTGAATTACAATAATCAATGTGACTTATAACAAAAGCATTAATAAGAGTTTTTATCAACCAAAATCAACCAAATTTGAGGTTCTTCCTATGCAGCCTTACAACTATAGATCCCCATGGTTGTAAAGTGTGGCCTATATAGTTGATATAGCCAACTGAGCGAAGCCTAGTAAAATACATGGTGAAGTGGGAGTTTTCATGTCTGTTTACTGCAAATAAAAGCCTGGTCTGCTGGTTTTGATGTTGAATTTTTAATCTTGGGGCTTGTGTCTTTTTTGGCTAGGCAGACAAATTTGTATTATAAAAAGGGTACACTAAAATTACCATTTTATTTCCTCATAAGCTGATAACAATACATTCCACTGTCCAGAAAAATCATTATACATTTTGTGCGTAAAGTCAGAAAACATTTGGGCAGGGTATTGTGTACTACGAAATGATATACAGGTATTCAGCTCATTAATATCTGGTACAAAATTAATTTAACATAGCAAAAATTATTCTTACTCTGTAGTACAGTCAATGATTCTTAACAATCATACAACATAAAAGTTGGAATACTATTGCACTGTAAGAATTTGTTCACTAGATACCGAAGTAAAAACAGATGAGAGCAAAACTAAAGATTGCCCATCAATGAGAAGAGAAATTGCATGCAGTAATTTTTCTAAGTGGAGCTTTTTTTTTGTTATCTTCCCAACTTGAAAGCTTGAGAAACTTTTGCAAACAAATTAAAAGCAACTTTAATAAGTATTACACATAATTTAAAAAAAAATGCACCGATGGATTGAAAGTAATTAGGCTGCAATACAACATATAGACCTATTCTAAAGAGTTTTATGATTATTTTTTAAGTTAAACTTGATGAATTTAGGGCCTGCAATTGTTGGTAAATGATGTTGAACAGAAAAATGTAGATGAAACTGAAAACTTAAAGTTTATTAAAATAGAAATAAAAGTAATAAGTGAGCAATTTGATCTACTGTATCTCTACCTATCTAAACAAGTTGGTATTCTAAATGGCACTTCCCTGGTTTAACTTACTTGTACTTTATTTTATACACACCTATCTGCCAGTTGGTCAGCCTGTTTAGACTTTGTTTGATGGGTGTTTTGTATATAGGCACATGCCAACTACAAAACTTATTAGACAGTTAGACCTAGGCCTATATTTGTCTCATGCCCACCCCACCCTAGCTAACAATTGTAACGCTGCGTTTCAAACATGGCCTTTTTATCATGACAGACATTTACTGATATTTTCTTGTCTTTAATCAGTTCGGTAGATTCTCCTCTTATGGAGAAAATTATTTTCCCCCAAAGAGGGGAAAACCTTAGACGCCATTTTGAAGATTACCCATGATGCCTCTAACAAAACAGCGTAACGCTATGGCACAGAACTTGTATGGGTTCTAGAAATTGTATAACCAAGTAGGTCAATTTTATTTTGGCATTTTCAAAATCTATACTTATCAATCTACAAATCATCCAGTTCCCAAATGGACATCCACGCCGTTTAAGAGATATTTAACGACAAAATTACAAATTCTGGCCTGTTTTCGCTCGGGATTATCGAAGTAACGCTGACACCATCCAGTACCAAACAAGAAAGGGAATGTCCATTGCACAAACAGTTATGCACACAAGGCAGCTTGTTCACTTCGCACATACAATGACCGCACATACTGACATAAGCTAATTAAAAACCGTAGGTCAAAGCACTTGTAAATGGAAATCCGGAAGTTACATAATTTACATAGGTTTTCCTCTCTTCGGGGGAAAATATTTTTTCCCCTGAAAAGGGAATCTACCGAACTGTTAATTAGCTGACGTTTTCTTCTTTTGACAAGGACTGCTGACGTTTATTGATACACATAGACCCTACTGTACAATGTATTCTAATGCAGTAAATACAAATAACAAATGTCCCATAGTAAATGCGTGTGTACAGTGAGTATGTGACTAATAACTAACCCCACCCTCAATCTACTATAACATGTATAAATCATCTTTCTTGAGTCTGTGTGAAAATGGAGATGGTCCCTTAATAATAAAACAGCAAAAGTAAACAACAAATTGCAACGAAATAAAAAGTAATGTTATTAGCTTGAAATCAGTATGTTATTACAAATTCTAATTGACAAATTGATGAGGAACTTGAAGGCTTGAAGCTTTCTTAATTCAGTACCATGGTAAAGTACATAGACCCTAACGTTATGCTACCAAATTGCAAATGGTTTCACACAATGTAGGCCTAAGTTACACTAACATTACTGTAGCCTGGCGACGCTTTTTGAAAGCAATCCAATCGCTACAAACATGTCTGAATAAAATAAGATTTGATAAGCAACTTATTCTTGTTCCTAATTAAAACTAAAATTATTGCCCAAATTTGTCAGCGTTTACGTCGGTCAGTTAAGGTTAAACTAACGGTGTACATACGGCGTTAGCTAGCTTCAGACTGTTCAACAACAACTGGCAAAATTAAGGTAGCACATTACTTCAGGTTTACTGAAATTGTTCAAAACATCTACTAGTTTTAAACCTTTATCCCATATCAGAAAAGTTGTTCGCGTAGTATTTTTCTTAAAATATACTTATCAGTTAGGCCTAAGTTAGTGCAATACATGCCTGTCTAAAATCTAACGCTGCGCTAAAGTGTTGTCGTCCTACATGTACTGTAAAAAAAAATCGTTGTTTTTGTGTTCTTGTTAGAACTAAAATGAACATTAATCTTGGTTAGAAAAACAAGTTATGATTAAAACTAATATAAATGTAATTAATTTTTGGGATTAAAGCATTTCAATTATTATTTTTTAGGTTAAATTTGCGATTTGCCTATTTTTCATTAACTCCAATTTTCAATGTGCCGATATATCTGCTGGATATAACTCTTGGAATTAACATGGTTGGAGGACGAATCAAAACGTATCACGCACTGAGGTATAGGAGTTTCGACTCTCGGCCTTCGACCTATACCTAGTATAGGGCGAATGACGTCACGCTCTTTGCTTTTTATCCTCTGTCACCACATCCGCGCGCAAAAAACAAACAAACATAAACTTTCTAATGACTTTTGAATCTTTAACTTGTTACTTCCATCATAATGTTGATCCATCATACAGCAAAGATGAAATCTTGAGACTAAAAAAATTATTTGAACTCGTAATACCAGTAAGTCTGTGAGAATTTTAAAATCATGACGTCATTTTAGTCATACGTATGCATACAAATTTGGTGACAAAAATCGGGTGCGCACGCGTATGGACGTATGAAACATCTGGATCGAAATTTGTATAGACCGGAAGAGGCAGAAATAGCTCGATTACTTTGAAAGAAGAAATTTCGTGTCAAGAAAATTGCTTGACACGCCACCGTTATTTCTGATATATTCTTGCAACGTCACTTCAACGGCGATTATTGGTTGGCTGATCAGTATTTGTGTTAATATTTAGACCAATCAAAAACGCTGAATTGTATTGAATGTATCAGTGTAGGGTTACACGATAACTGACATTTAAAAATGCATCCAAATCATGAACATAGCCAAAATTCATATCCAAATTAGTTCATATCATTTGCCATACCTTTTTTTCTTCTTCGAATTTCAGCTCTTGATGAAAATATTTTAATGAATGCAAACTTGTGACGTGTGCATTGGCAGACCTCTCAATTTTCTTAGTGTGAATTCATTGCTTTTTAATCATATTATTATTACTTTTTGAGGAAGATGATTCTGATCAAACGTTTTTGGACCTTATAGCGCCACCCTAATTACAATCTAAGTGTTAAAAAAAAAACATTTTCAAAAACTGATAGAGAGGAAAATGAAGAATTACATAAATATTTTCAGCCAACTTTCTTGCTCATAATTATATCATTAGTTTTACATTATTAAACTTAGATAATCTAGAAGTCAGAAACTAAAATGTTATCAACACACTCCAACCAGCGATTGGGTGACGTTTGATACAAAATAATATATCACTAATGTGTTTGTACTTTGAGAAGCAATTTCTGGAGACCAGCTGCTTTTTTAATCATGTTTTGGCGGATCATCTTTCAGTCCGTTCATGCGTCAACAAAAATGATTTCATTTTCAACTTATGTTTTCCTTTCTACCTCATAACAGGAATCTGTTATTCGAATAACAGATTCCTGCTCTAATTAGCACAGTAATTTATAAATGTGTACAAGTGTTTTGATACGCAGATCTGTCAGTCTGTGCGAGAGGATAGGGAGTGCCTTACAACGGTAGTCCGAATGTACGAGTCCAAAGGTTCACTGGTCGCTGGTCCGAAGGTTCATTAGTCCGAAGGTTCATTAGTCCGAAGGTTCATTAGTCCGAAGGTTCATTAGTCCGAAGGTTCATTAGTCCGAAGGTTCATTAGTCCGAAGGTTCATTAGTCCGAAGGTTCATTAGTCCGAAGGTTCATTAGTCCGAAGGTTCATTAGTCCGAAGGTTCATTAGTCCGAAGGTTCATTAGTCCGAAGGTTCATTAGTCCGAAGGTTCATTAGTCCGAAGGTTCATTAGTCCGAAGGTTCATTAGTCCGAAGGTTCATTAGTCCGAAGGTTCAATAGTCCGAAGGTTCAATAGTCCGAAGGTTCAATAGTCGGAAGGTTAGGGTTAGGACATGTCGAGTATATACCTTCGTACTATTGAACCTTCGGACTATTGGGCCTTCGGACTATCGGGCCTTCGGACTAATGGGCCTTCAAACTAGTGAGCCTTCGGACTAGCGAACTTCGGGACTAGTGGGCCTTTTCTTTCGGACTACTGAAAATTCGGACTATTGGGCCTTCGGACCAGTGAGCTGGCACCCTTACAAAACCCAAAGTATCATAGGCGGAATTTGGAGGGGCGGGGGGGGGGGGCAATGGGAATTTTGACCGTGACATTTTTCTGAATTTATAAGTTTTTTATGGTGATTTTTTGTATCTTAGCGTGCGTGATTTTGTGATTGTGCATCCCCACACTTTTGACTTTGTCCCCCCCTCCCCCAACACACATACGGTAGGCAAATCTCGCTCATACTTGCAATCTAAAACGGACTCATTTTTCAAATAGGTCTATGTCTGCACCATACCAAGGGACAACAGATAGGGGAAGCTGCTATCTCCCTGCCCTTTGGAACGAAAAGAAAACTGACGGGACAAGAAGTACCTCCACTGAACAGGGTGACATGCATATGGTCAAGTGCCAAACGATGTCATAAAGGTGCCCTCTTCTTGATTTTATACCCTCTCCCACACCTGTTACCTTTTACAGGTGCAGACGTTCCTAATCAATTCCTTCAACTGTATGGATAACTCCCTGTTTATGAAAGTCATCCATATAACCATGTCAACCTATTTGTCGATGGCAAAAATGTATCAATTCTCTCTTCAAGTCCACTTGATATTATCTTTATTGTCAGCTGAACACTCATTTTTTTGACCAAATCTCTTATCACTTTATAAAAATAAAATGAATTCATGTCAGTATGTCGTACTTTCTGTTCTGACAAATTATCAAGTCTTTCTTATCACGACCACGGGACTTAACTTATCAAATGATCAATAACTGTTATTCGAACCATATTCGGTGTGGTGCACTTCTAAAACAAGCACGCGTTAAACTTAAACATACATCCGGGAGTTTCTAAAATAACATGTATGGTTGGTTACCTGTTGATAACAGATCAATCAAGCAGTTGTCATATGCAGTCCGGTCCACGCTCCCGATCGGGAGATCTCCCGATTGAAAAATCTCCCGATTAGGAGATCGAGACATGCGCAGTGATAAAAATGTATACACTTCAAAATTTCAGACGTTAATATTTATTTTGCTTTTCAAATTCTGTTATTCTAATTTGTACACTTTGAAAATGAGATTGAAATTCATATTTCTGGAACTTTTTTGTACAATTTGAGATTCTGTTCTTCAGAAATGATTTAAATGAATTTTTAAAGATTAATTTTAATTAAAATCTCTTTGGTGAAAGTCAAATTTGCGCTGGTAAATATGGAGAAAATAATTTTATTGTTCTGTTGCACCAATAAAATTAGATTATTTCATTTGAATTTTTCCTACCTTTGGCATAAACCTATTTTACCTTTATGTATTTCTTTAGAGAGATTTGAATTTGGAAAGATGCATTGTGGGTTATAATGACACGAAATCTCCCGATTGGTAAACCGGGCTGATATACGAAATCTCTCTGGCTCAATCTTGCGACCTAAATATAAAGTTGTAGTTCTTTTACTCCTCCATGAAGGATTTGTTATGTGGTCACGTAAGTTTATTTTATATTGAAGAGAAACAAAATGACGAAGAGATGATTAATACACAATATAAGAAAATACAATAACATACTTAAAGACTTTAAGGAATTGAGTTTGTGACGTTATATTTAGTTTGATTTACCTCCATCCAGAGATTTGTCTCGTTAGCTATAAAAGTATCTAAATTATTACGAAGGGTGTATCCACAATGATCCTCCCCCAGACCCTCCTCTTTAACCTGTATGTCAATGACATACCCTCACCCAGCCCACCTGTCAAGCTGTCTCAATTCGCTGACGATATTGCTATCTGTTCCCCCTTACCATTCCTGGCCAAGAATCTCAACCACGCCAACCACACTCAGCATTACCTTGGCAAAGTTTACACCTGGTGCACTAATTGGCGCATCAAACTTAACCCCACTAAAACCATCTCCAATCCCATTTTCAGCCCTAGCTAAAAACATAACTTTCTTAATAACTTCCAGGTCATTACCCTTCATAACACCCCCATTTTCACACCAACACTGCCAAATTCCTTGGCCTCTCCCTGCACTTTAAAGTTTTCCGCCACCCCCGGCGGAACTCACGATCCCGGCTGCTTGTGGCAGATTGGCACTAATCACCCGCACTAAATCCAATCATAACCTTAACACCACTAAATCCACACTCCTTCTCTACAAGGCTTCCATACGCCCTCTTTTTCAGTACGGCCTCCCAGCCATGCAAATCGTTCAAAATAAGGTCATCAGATTTGCCTTCCGTCTCAGTGCGGGTAAGAGTCTATCAGAGGGTACACAACTTCTGCACCTTCCCTTAACTCCTCAATAAACCGTACCTCTGGTAACTTTTTGATTGCCACGACCGTCGACACTCTTCCACTTCACCCCCCAATATTTACTTGTGCTCTGCTCCACCAATCATGCCCACCCTCCCCCGCCTCTCCATTTTACCTTAACCTAGCCCACCCCACCTAACCATATCTATTTAAATTTCCAAAAAGCATTTGATAGGGTTCCATAGGCAGGCTCATGATGAAAACAAGAGCACCTGGTGTGGAGCGAAAGTGTGCCCCAGTTGGATATATTCTTGGTTAGCTAGTTGACAGGTCACAAAATGACAAAGAGTTGTTGGTAATGGTGAAGTATATCCATGGAAGAAGGTTACAAGTGGTGTTCCTCAGGGTTCTGTATTGAGTCCTCTTCTTTTCTTAATCTTCATTAATGCTGTAATGATACTGATGTTTTTCTTGGCTCCAGGATTTGTAAATTTGCTGATGACACTAAGCTGTACAGGATTGTTGATGATGCTAGGGATTCTTCACTTTTGCAAACTGATCTGGAAAAGTTAGTTTTTTGGTCCCAAACATGGCAGATGTCATTCAATGTTGATAAATGCAAAGGTATTCATTTTGGTCAGAACAATTTGGCTTTTGATTTCTGCATGAATCGTTCAAATCTTGGTTGTGTTGATCAAGAAAGGGATCTAGGTGTTGTCATTACTGGCAATCTGAAGCCTTCTCACAGTGTGCTTTAACAGCTTGCAAGGGCAAATAGGATGCTTGGTTTGATTAAAAGAAATTGTTGTTTTCTTAGTAGAGAGGTTGTTCTCAATTTGTATAAACAGTTAGTCAGGCCTCACCTTGAGTATGCTATTCAGGCTTGGGTCCCTTTTATGAGAAGGATAAGTTCATTTTGGAGAAGGTTAAGCGAAGAGCCACTAGACATATTCCCGAAGTAAGAAATCTCTCTTAAGAATCTAGGTTGCGAATTCTTGGTTTGACCACACTTGAGTCGAGAAGAGTACGTGGCGATATGATTCAGGTTTTTAAGTTCTTATCTGGTAGTGATGCTTTGTCTTCCTGTTATTTTTTGCGTGTTTCAGCCAATCCTCATGTGACACATGGTAACAGTGTAAAGTTGACCAAAGAGTTCTCACGGATAGATATTCGGCGTTTTAGCTTTTCGCAAAGAGTTGTTAATGAGTGGAATGGTTTGCCTGAGTGGGTAGATAGCTCCAATTCTGTTCACAATTTCAAGGTCAACATTGATAAGTTCTTTAATAATTCTGGGCGTCTTTGATTTTGTTTTGGGGTGGTGGTGGTGGTGTTAGTTTTTTTTTTATTACGGGGGTGTCTAACCCTTCTTAGCCCGTAATCTTGTTATGTTAACAACCAACCCCGCCCCCAGATCTAAATTAATCCCTCTAATCGGCTTTCACGGACTCGATCGCTACCAATTGACTATTCTCAGACCAGCAGGCTCTGAGTCGTTATGGTTTTTTGTGAACTTGGTTATTGGAACAACCCTTGGCATGCTTGAGCCAGCTCTCCTCACCCTCACTGTGGCTTACACCCACTGCCAGTCACACCATTACCTTCACCTTACTCTACAAAACCCGATAACCACACTCACACCTACCTGCCTACGCACACTCGCCTAACATTAACAGCCCCTAGGCATCAAACACAAACAGTCCCCATCTGCAATACGCACAACGCCTCACACATTCATTACACTCTATTAATCCTACTACGCTACTGGGGACACCCCCCCCCCCTCTGTACTTTACCTCACCATTTACCATAAAGTATTTTTGTTTACCTTTTCTGTAAATGCTTGTGTTTTTACTTATTTTTATATTGGGATTTCCCCCTTCTCCCCCTCCCCACCACCATCACCTTCTTCTCTCCTCTCGGCTTCTGGCAAGTTGAGTATTCGAATGGTTCGTTGAAATTGTGACTTTGTTTGTCGTCTTTAATGCCGTAAATATAAAACCTGTTCTTTGTTTATCCGCCGGTATAAGTGGTCGCCCGCAGCCCCTTGGGGTCTCGCAGCACTACAGGCGAGTGGAGCTGTTCGTAAACTGTAATTTTTTTACTTACTTACAAAGTGTGTATATCATACCAATTGACAGCTACAACAACTTTCTCTTATATCAGTTTATTCCCCGTAAAAAAAAAGCATTCCATTTGAAATTTTTAATTAATATTTTTAATTTTCGAGTTCTGGCTGATCAAAACTAAGGATTTCTAACATTACAGAATTTGTGACGTATGAATAGGAAGACAGCTTCAAACCTCCTGTAATCCTACCAGGGAGCTGTAAAAGCTCCCTCATCCTACATATTTCTTTCCTTAATTTCAGTCTTTGCAAATAAGAGGAATGTCTCTTTCCATTCTTAATAGGTTTACGACTAAGTTAGATCTAAAAATGTGGTACCTACTTTAAAAACAATGGTTTTACATATCTGCATACAATAAATGTATCATTCCGTTAACTTTTACAAATCTGCATACAAATATATAAAAAAAAAAAAACTACATATTAAGTTTTGATTGGAATTTTTGCTATCCTCTTTTGTCTTTACTGGAATTATTAGAAGCAACTTTACTAATGTTGCCTACATATGTTGTATGTCACTCTATTCTACCTTCATGCTCCCATACAGTCTGAACCTTTTAGTTCAAAACTTCAGCGACAAATAAACCGCAAATGTGCGAAACACCTGACGCCCACCCGTCGTTGTGTTAACCTGTTAACCATGTTAACGTCACGAAACCTATGTAATCTGAAAAACATTTTACAGAATGACTCAGTGCTGCAATGACAGTCATGTCTGCGTAGGGGGCCTGTCTGCGCAGGGGGGGAAGGTAGCTAGGTAGCTTTTTGTCACGAATTGTATAGACTGCTCACGGAAATCCTGTAACTTTTTTGCAGAGTTTCTTTTGAATTAGAAACATAGTCTTATCAACAGCATTCTGTTGCCCGATCATTGTAGATAAGTCACTCGAAATTATGACTTTAGCGATCACGTTAGTATGAATATCAAAGATGTACGAACACATAAGTTCACATTTTGTCACACCACGGACTGTCACACCACGGACTGTCACGCCACGGACTGTCACACCACGGACTCTCACACCACGGACTGTCACACCACGAATTGTCACACCACGGACTGTCACACCACGGATTGTCACACCACGGACTGTCACCACCCTATAGGCGGCATAGGCTTAAGGCCAGGATCTTGAAGGCCCGCCAAAATTAGGGGCAAAAGATCAAATGAATGCTCTAAAAATCATCTTTGAAAAAGAGAAGTAAAAATATTAACGGACTATTGTACTTGGCAGCTATAGGGTATAGACCATGATTTAAAACATACAAAAAGAGTATGCTGGTATGTGAACTTTATAGGGTTATCAGATAATGAGATCAGTAAAAGTCATAAGAAGTCATAATTCAAGAAAACTTGTATAATGCCTATAAAGCTTAATGCGCCCCTAACACTATCACATACATGGACCGTCACACCGTGGACCGTCACGCTGTGGACCGTCACACCGTGGACCGTCACATCGTGGACCGTCACATCGTGGACCGTCACACCGTGGACCGTCACACCATGACACCGTGAACCGTAACACCGTGGACCGTCACACCATGGATATTGTGGTACCTCCGGGCCAATTTTCCTACGATTTGGATGGAAATTTTTACTTTCCAAGGGTACCTTCATCTAATGTTTTTGTAATTAAATTTATGTATTAAAATATAAATATTCAGGATCTGTCTCTCCCACCTTGAACTCGGTGGTGCCGCTCCTACTTGAGGGATTCAGTGTCTACCAATGCCATTTGTCCATCAATTGGAACACCAGTAGTCCGGAAGAAACCCAACTTCTGGTGTAATAAGAACTGAAGAAATACACAAGAACTTGGAGCTGCCTGTAGTATAGACAAGTGAAAAAATATATAAAACATCTTAAAAAGCCCTCGGAACAGTATATAAAAAAAAAAGAGCCTCCACTCGTCCTGGGAAAAATTCTATGCTGACTGATTGAAAGAGGGAGATCTCTTTTGAATTTCTTTCGCTTTTCATAAAGGAAAAAAACCAAAAAAATAGTTGGACTCATTCCAAGAAATCAATTAATATTAAGACTCATTTCAGCACGGAAACTCCGGAAAAAGTTTAAACAAGGAGAAAAGATGTTGGAGCGGATATTGTTTATCTTGAAAGGCAGGGAGCTAGCTACGCACACAATGAGACAAAGGCGTTTATAGAAAAGGGGTCAAAACAGGCGGGATTTACACCCCATCTTTGACGCATACAAAACACGGCACAACACGTGTCACTTGGAAGGTTGTGACACAAAAACAAAACTCTATCAGTACCATCGAAAGTTCACCTCATAAATATATCCTTATATCTCAACAGAACTGAACCCATTTTTTCTTTTTCTTTTTTTAAGGAGTAATTTAATCTATCCTTGCTTACAATATAAGAAATAAAATAAGTGGTGTTCACAAAGAAAATTAGTTTCGCAGAATGTCCTAAATCCCATTGGGAGGACGGCAGATAGAGTTTGACGAAAGTGTAGAGCGCACGCATTACACGTGTGGGAGCAGGTGGGCTAACTGATAACCAAAACGACTAATTTGACGTAATGAGAGGCACGACTCATGCTACAAATCTATAATTTTTTTAAACTAGGAGAATTGATAGAATGACCGTTCTGTTAACCGAACATCATTCAAACAATTAAGTTATTTCGTAACCGACGGGGATATTAGGTCTATTTTTCTGTGTTTATGCAACCAGACAATAAAACAAACCGAAGTTTATGAATAAGACTGGAATTCGAGCGGGAAAACCCTGATCGCCTCATACTGTCATAAAACACACGTTATGGCTTCAAAATACTTCACAATAATAACGATGCATGATGGGATTTTCTCCTTTAACTTCCTCTTTCTTTCAAATGGGAGCACCACTTACTTACAATGCAAACTTAAAATTCCCTTTATCAGTTTATACAAAACCACAAATATTCAGTTTTTGATAATTATTATATATCAATATCTATCTATATTTATATCTCTATCTATCCTATCTATCTATCTATCTATCTATCTATCTATCTATCTATCTATATATATATATATATATATATATATATTTATATATATATAAATATATATATATATATATATATATATATATATATATATATATATATATATATATATATATATATATATATATATATATATATATATATATATATATATATATATATATATATATATATATATATATATATATATATATATATATATATATATATATATATATATATATATGTAGTTCCCTGCAGGTGATGATGCGCCACCCACACCCGCCCATGCATTTGCTGGCTTATGAGTTGCAACAAGGACGCCTGCCTGACCCGTCGGAAAACGGGGAGATCACCCCTGTTCCTCACCTCACGGGGCAACGAGGGCAAAAAGTGTCCTCCATTTACGGGGAAGGGGGACGTACCCTTCGTAAGTGTGATTTCCCTCTTTTTTTGAAGCATTGAAAATATACATAATTTGATATTGAAGACTGGAAGAGCTTGAACTTAACATGACCGGAACAAGCCTAATCTAGTGCGGTCTTGCCCATTAATAGTGGTCTCATAAACCCAAATAGTGGTCTTATGAACCAATAATAGTCTTGTGAACTTTATTGTTGTTAACGGATTTAGTGTTGTTAACGAACCTCTAGTTTGACGCCTTTCGGCGCCATCTCCGTAAATTAGTAGGTGTTGTGAAAATCCCTTATAGATTAGGCGCTGACTCCCACGCCAGGAAGTCGCCACTCCATTTCTGCTACTATGAATAACACATGTTTCGACATAAAAGTGTAATTTCTCTTCAGTTAGCTGGTTAGACCCTAGTAGGCCAAAGGCAGAAAGTTTTAAAACAATAACAAGGGCCCAGGAGTGGGGGAGGGGGTCTAATTAAGCAGTGAAGAATCTTGGGAGGCGTCTATGGTCGAAAAGGCTATCTTTTGTCAGAAAATACTGAAAAGCAAAACAAACAAAACAAAAAGAACAAATACAAATTCATAAGAAATACCTGCATGGGCTTTCTGAGAAAGTTTTGTAAATGCCAATTTTTATCAGTGTATTCTAAAACGAAACTGGACAGCTGGACGTGACTAGCTTTAACACATTTACCTTCAATATAAACATGAATAACGGTATATCATAAATGATTCAATGGACTTCCCGTTAATCAGTTAATCAATTGCAAAGAATCTGCTGCAAATATCTTTTCTGAAAGTAAAGCTGCTGACACGGACAAAACGAGTTTGAAGATCCTGGTTCTAACAATATATATATATATATATATATATATATATGAATATCTATAAATATCTATCTATCTATATATATATATATATATATATATATATATATATATATATATATATATATATATATATATATATATATATATATATATATATATATATATATATATATATATATATATATATATATATATATATATATATATATATATATATATATATATATATATATATATATATATATATATATATATCATTGCATTTTATCGTACTTTAGGTTTTGTTTTCGTATATCAGGGTCTCTGTTTTCGTATACCAGGGTCTCTGTTTTCGTATACCAGGATTTCTGTTTTCGTATATCAGGGTCTCTTTTTTCGTATACCAGGGTCTCTGTTTTCGTATATCAGGGTCTCTTTTTCGGTATACCAGGGTCTCTGTTTTCGTATATCAAGGTCTCTGTTTTCGTATACCAGGTCTCTTTTTTTCGTATACCAGGGTCTCTTTTTTCGTATACCAGGGTCTCTTTTTCCGTATACCAGGGTCACTGTTTTCGTATATCAGGGTCTCTGTTTTCGTATACCAGGGTCTCTTTTTCCGTATGCCAGGGTCTCTGTTTTCGTATACCAGGGTCTCTGTTTTCGTATACCAGGGTCTCTTTTTCCGTATACCAGGGTCACTGTTTTCGTATATCAGGGTCTCTGTTTTTCGTATACCAGGGTCTCTGTTTTCGTATACCAGGGTCTCTGTTTTCGTATACCAGGGTCTCTGTTTTCGTATATCAGGTCTCTGTTTTCGTATACCAGGGTCTCTTTTTCCGTATACCAGAGTCTCTGTTTTCGTATACCAGGGTTTCTTGTTTTCGTATACCAGGGTCTCTGTTTTCGTATACCAGGGTCTCTTTTTCCGTATACCAGGGTCTCTGTGTTCGTATACCAGGGTCTCTGTTTTCGTATACCAGGGCCTCTGTTTTCGTATACCAGGGTCTCTGTTTTCGTATACCAGGGTCTCTTTTTCCGTATACCAGAGTCTCTGTTTGTGTATACCAGGGTTTCTGTTTTCGTATACCAGGGTCTCTGTTTTCGTATACCAGGGTCTCTTTTTCCGTATACCAGGGTCTCTGTGTTCGTATACCAGGGTCTCTGTTTTCGTATACCAGGGTCTCTGTTTTCGTATACCAGGGTCTCTGTTTTTCGTATACCAGGGTCTCTGTGTTCGCATACCAGGTCTCTGTTTTCGTATACCAGGGTCTCTGTTTTCGTATACCAGGTCTCTTTTCGTTTACCAGGATCTCTGTTTTCGTATACCAGAGTTGAGTCTGTTTTCGTATACCAGGTCTCTGTTTTTGAATACCAGGGTCTCTGTCTTCGTATATCAGGTCTCTGTTTTCGTATATCAGGTCTCTGTTTTCGTATATCAGGTTTCTGTTTTCGTATATCAGGTTTCTGTTTTCGTATATCAGAGTTGTTTTCGTATACCAGGGTCTCTGTTTTCGTATATCAGGTTTCTGTTTTCGTATACCAGGGTTTCTTGTTTTCGTATACCAGGGTCTCTGTTTTCGTATATCAGGTTTCTGTTTTCGTATACCAGGGTTTCTTGTTTTCGTATACCAGGGTCTCTGTTTTCGTATATCAGGGTTTCTGTTTTTGTATACCAGGGTCTCTGTTTTCGTATTCAGGGTCTCTGTTTTCGTATACCAGGGTCTCTGTTTTTCGTATACCAAGATCTCTGTTTTCGTATACCATGATCTCTGTTTTCGTATACCAGGGTCTCTGTTTTCGTATACCAAGGTCTCTGTTTTCGTATACCAGGGTCTCTGTTTTCGTATACCATGATCTCTGTTTTCGTATACCAGGGTCTCTGTTTTCGTATACCAAGGTCTCTGTTTTCGTATACCATGATCTCTGTTTTCGTATACCAGGGTCTCTTTTTTCGTATACCATGATCTCTGTTTTCGTATATCAGGGTATCTGGTTTCGTATACCAGGGTCTCTGTTTTCGTATACCAGGGTCTCTGTTTTCGTATACCAGGGTTTCTTGTTTTCGTATACCAGGGTCTCTGTTTTAATATATCAGGGTTTCTGTTTTCGTATACCAGGGTCTCTGTTTTCGTATACCAGGGTCTCTGTTTTCGTATACCAGGATTTCTGTTTTCGTATATCAGGGTCTCTTTTTTCGTATACCAGGGTCTCTGTTTTCGTATATCAGGGTCTCTTTTTCGGTATACCAGGGTCTCTGTTTTCGTATATCAAGGTCTCTGTTTTCGTATACCAGGGTCTCTTTTTTCGTATACCAGGGTCTCTTTTTTCGTATACCAGGGTCTCTTTTTCCGTATACCAGGGTCACTGTTTTCGTATATCAGGGTCTCTGTTTTCGTATACCAGGGTCTCTTTTTCCGTATGCCAGGGTCTCTGTTTTCGTATACCAGGGTCTCTGTTTTCGTATACCAGGGTCTCTGTTTTCGTATACCAGGGTCTCTTTTTCCGTATACCAGGGTCACTGTTTTCGTATATCAGGGTCTCTGTTTTCGTATACCAGGGTCTCTGTTTTCGTATACCAGGGTCTCTGTTTTCGTATACCAGGGTCTCTGTTTTCGTATATCAGGGTCTCTGTTTTCGTATACCAGGGTCTCTTTTTCCGTATACCAGAGTCTCTGTTTTCGTATACCAGGGTTTCTTGTTTTCGTATACCAGGGTCTCTGTTTTCGTATACCAGGTCTCTTTTCCGTATACCAGGGTCTCTGTGTTCGTATACCAGGGTCTCTGTTTTCGTATACCAGGGCCTCTGTTTTCGTATACCAGGGTCTCTGTTTTCGTATACCAGGGTCTCTTTTTCCGTATACCAGAGTCTCTGTTTGTGTATACCAGGGTTTCTGTTTTCGTATACCAGGGTCTCTGTTTTCGTATACCAGGGTCTCTTTTTCCGTATACCAGGGTCTCTGTGTTCGTATACCAGGGTCTCTGTTTTCGTATACCAGGGCCTCTGTTTTCGTATACCAGGGTCTCTGTTTTCGTATACCAGGGTCTCTGTGTTCGCATACCAGGTCTCTGTTTTCGTATACCAGGGTCTCTGTTTTCGTATACCAGGTCTCTTTTCGTTTACCAGGATCTCTGTTTTCGTATACCAGAGTTGAGTCTGTTTTCGTATACCAGGGTCTCTGTTTTTGAATACCAGGGTCTCTGTCTTCGTATATCAGGGTCTCTGTTTTCGTATACCAGGGTCTCTGTTTTCGTATATCAGGGTCTCTGTTTTCGTATATCAGGGTTTCTGTTTTCGTATATCAGGGTTTCTGTTTTCGTATATCAGAGTTGTTTTCGTATACCAGGGTCTCTGTTTTCGTATATCAGGGTTTCTGTTTTCGTATACCAGGGTTTCTTGTTTTCGTATACCAGGGTCTCTGTTTTCGTATATCAGGGTTTCTGTTTTCGTATACCAGGGTTTCTTGTTTTCGTATACCAGGGTCTCTGTTTTCGTATATCAGGGTTTCTGTTTTTGTATACCAGGGTCTCTGTTTTCGTATTCAGGGTCTCTGTTTTCGTATACCAGGGTCTCTGTTTTCGTATACCAAGATCTCTGTTTTCGTATACCATGATCTCTGTTTTCGTATACCAGGGTCTCTGTTTTCGTATACCAAGGTCTCTGTTTTCGTATACCAGGGTCTCTGTTTTCGTATACCATGATCTCTGTTTTCGTATACCAGGGTCTCTGTTTTCGTATACCAAGGTCTCTGTTTTCGTATACCATGATCTCTGTTTTCGTATACCAGGGTCTCTTTTTTCGTATACCATGATCTCTGTTTTCGTATATCAGGGTATCTGGTTTCGTATACCAGGGTCTCTGTTTTCGTATACCAGGGTCTCTGTTTTCGTATACCAGGGTTTCTTGTTTTCGTATACCAGGGTCTCTGTTTTAATATATCAGGGTTTCTGTTTTCGTATACCAGGGTCTCTGTTTTCGTATACCAGGGTCTCTGTTTTCGTATATCAGGGTTTCTGTTTTCGTATACCAGGGTTTCTGTTTTCGTATACCAGGGTCTCTGTTTTCGTATACCAGGGTTTCTTGTTTTCGTATACCAGGGTCTCTGTTTTCGTATATCAGGGTTTCTGTTTTCGTATACCAGGGTTTCTGTTTTCGTATACCAGGGTCTCTGTTTTCGTATACCAGGTTTCTTGTTTTCGTGTACCAGGGTCTCTGTTTTCGTATATCAGGTTTCTGTTTTCGTATACCAGGGTTTCTTGTTTTCGTATACCAGGGTCTCTGTTTTTCGTATATCAGGGTTTCTGTTTTCGTATACCAGGTTTCTTGTTTTCGTATACCAGGGTCTCTGTTTTCGTATATCAGGGTTTCTGTTTTTGTATACCAGGGTCTCTGTTTTCGTATTCAGGGTCTCTGTTTTCGTATACCAGGGTCTCTGTTTTCGTATACCAAGATCTCTGTTTTCGTATACCATGATCTCTGTTTTCGTTTACCAGGGTCTCTGTTTTCGTATACCAAGGTCTCTGTTTTCGTATACCAGGGTCTCTGTTTTCGTATACCATGATCTCTGTTTTCGTATACCAGGGTCTCTGTTTTCGTATACCAAGGTCTCTGTTTTCGTATACCATGATCTCTGTTTTCGTATACCAGGGTCTCTTTTTTCGTATACCATGATCTCTGTTTTCGTATATCAGGGTATCTGGTTTCGTATACCAGGGTCTCTGTTTTCGTATACCAGGGTCTCTGTTTTCGTATACCAGGGTCTCTTGTTTTCGTATACCAGGGTCTCTGTTTTCGTATATCAGGGTTTCTGTTTTTGTATACCAGGGTCACTGTTTTCGTATATCAGGGTCACTGTTTTCGTATACCATGATCTCTGTTTTCGTATACCAGGGTCTCTGTTTTCGTATACCAGGGTCACTGTTTTCGTATATCAGGGTCTCTGTTTTCGTATACCATGATCTCTGTGTTCGTATACCAGGGTCTCTGTTTTCGTATACCAAGGTCTCTGTTTTCGTATACCATGATCTCTGTTTTCGTATACCAGGGTCTCTGTTTTCGTATACCATGATCTCTGTTTTCGTATATCAGGGTATCTGGTTTCGTATACCAGGGTCTCTGTTTTCGTATACCAGGGTCTCTGTTTTCGTATACCAGGGTCTCTTGTTTTCGTATACCAGGGTCTCTGTTTTCGTAAATCAGGGTTTCTGTTTTCGTATATCAGGGTTTCTGTTTTCGTATATCAGGGTTGTTTTCGTATACCAGGTCTCTGTTTTCGTATACCAGGTCTCTGTTTTCGTATACCAGGATCTCTGTTGTCATATACCAGGATCTCTGTTTTTATATATCAGGTTATCTGGTTTCGTATATCAGGGTCTCAGGTTTCGTATATCAAATCTTGTTTTCGTAACACCCATCAAAATCGGTTAAAATTGGCCATTTTACAGCTTTTTGAAGATTCTGGCAAATATGGGCAAATTTTTGAGTTACTCTGGGACATATGCTCGAATTTCTAAAAGGGAAGATAATTATAATGAAGAGGAATTGATCATTACCAACCTAAAGCTGGAGAAGGCATTTTAAACTTTTTTTTCCTGTTCATACATCACTTTTTTTTTCTCTCTAATTTTTTAAAACAATTTTCAAACTTTGATAACTCATAACTTGAAAACTACACATGCTATTTCAAAATTCAAAGACTACTGATATTAAACTTAAAATGTAACGCACTTTTCGATACGTGCAGACGTGGTTGAACAAACAACTTTTGTACCTGTCTATAGAATTTCGAAAAGAGGTTTATCTAAATGCAAAGGTCATTAATAATTATAATCTTACTGTTTTAACATAAATTTTCAAGGTAACATATATTTTAAATCTTATTTATCAAATGGTTAATCTGTTAATTTTGTTGATAAAAGCTGAAGTCAAGTTTAGAAATATCCAGACAAACGAAGATACTTTTGTTTAACGGTTTATCAGTTTATTCTTGTAATTTAATCCTGCATTTCTGGAGATGGGAAACTTTGGGAGTCACCGTTTTTTGTTTTTTTTAATACATTTTTGTATCATGTTTTTTTTTTAAATACACTTATTTCAATTAAGCAAAAAAGACCTAGGCCTATGCAAATTGTTTAACGATTATTTTCTTTTTCATTAAAAATGTGTTGTGTCTTAAAGAGGGAGGCTCGTCTCATTAAAACACCTTAAGATTGGGGGATGCGATATTTTGACGTCACTTCCGGTTGTGACGCAAGATCCGATCCACTGTCTGTTTGTACATGGAGTTAAAAGCAAACTCCATGGTTTGTACAGCCAGACACTAGCATGTACGTTGTGTGTGCCGAGTTACATACACAACGCATTACGTTACTGTGACGAGAAACTTGTTTGTTTTTTCAATTCGTTTGTCAGAAAGCGAAAGATTAGTATTATAATACTACAATAATAGTCACCAAATGAAAATTACTGAGAAGAAAAAAAAAAGAAGAAGATGAAAGCAAAAGTCACAATAAACGATTCTACCGGGGCTCGAACTCACGACTTTTGATAAAAAGAAAAGAGTTGCTTCCGATCGCCGTAATCTACTGGGCTAGCTCGTGTAATGAATGACCTTTAAGGCGTTTTAAATAACTATATACCTTGCAATACAAGACAACGAATCGCACAGCAAAATTTCAACCAATCAAAAAAATTGAAAGGAATTCTAAATATTGTGCACATATGACGATTTCGCCTCTTTAACAATTATTCAATCAGTTTTATGCGAAACTACCAAGGTCGCCCCACCCCCAATTCAAAACCTCGCCCCCGCTCTTGCGCCAGAAAACAAGACAGCTGTACTAGACCAGCAGACATTTAAAATGAAACGTCACTCCAATCCCATCAGCCCATCATCTGCTGCGCAAATACAATTAATGTCTGTCTACACGACGCCTGAAAAACTGTAAAACGTCATTTATCTTTTAAGTTCCGTGCAACTTACATTAAGTTACAGATTAAGCAGATTTGTTGTTGTTTTAAGTATCAATCTGGTATCAATCTCGTGCATAATCATAGCCTATCACAATAATATTCATATATAGCATATTTTATATACTTTGTTACTTTTGGCCTATACATATACACGTACTATCATATCTCACTGCGTATATCTGTATACCTGGTATATATGAACAAATACCAAATAATACGTTTCTGATATAGCGAGGATATTCATAATTTCATCGATTGCAAATCCCCAAAAATGAAATTCCGTTGTTTATTCTTATGTCTGGAGAAATTTATTGCAAGAACTGAGAGGACTGAAGAATATAATGACTGACTGATGTAAATAATTATGCACAACAGGAAATGTTGCCTATATATTAAATACTATGAAGCTCGTAGTATATACAAGACGTCTAGTCCTAAACTAAATAGGGGTTATAGTTATATGGCACGTTAAATTCAACGGATTATTTATTCATTTAAACTATAGCCATACCGGCATACAGGGAAATTAAATAGAGAGTAATATGGTAACAGCCTAATCACTGGGCGTTATTGCTGGCTTATGTGAGTGGGATCCAGCTTCCAAAACAAACATTCCTCCCCCCCCCCCCTTCACCCCACCCCGTAGATATTGAAAACCTTGAAACAACCCTAGCTGATTAAGGATGGGTCCGGGCAGCGTCGTGACCAAGGTAAAATAAGTGTGTATGTGTGTGTAGGGAGGGGGGGGGGGGGGGTAACAAAATAAAAGGGAAAAGGTGTGTGGGGAATAACCCCTCCCCGGGCCCAAGCTACTGGGTGCGGGAGGTATCGTCTGATGCACGTGCTTTGGCAGATTGATGATTTATGATAATATGTCTATGGAAATATTTGAGAAATTTCACTGAACTCATATATCTGACTCGTCTGATCAGTTGATATTGCTGGAGAAACTATTGTGACCTGAAAAGGGGTTAAATATTTTGTGTCTGGCCCAAACTGCCAAAAGGAAATAAAACGATTTCCAACAAAAGCAATTAAGGTCTGGCCTCTTAATCAATTAATTGAATTATAAATAATGGAGAAATGACATTTGAAGTTACGGTACTCCGTGCGGTGTTTGTTAATGTCAGCCTACGTCTAGTAACCTTAGCTACTTGGTAGCCTACTATAGATAGCTAAAAGAAGACACTTTTGTTAGAACAGTCTTTGAGTTTTTTGGCCGATTACCGGTGTTAAAGTAAATTCCCCCCCCCCCCCCTCCCCTCCAAGTAATATTTAGCCCCCGGCCCGAAATTCCTAGGAAATTTGGGCCCCAGACAATTAAGCCGTAGCTATCCAGTAAATTTGGTCCCCCTCATAGTAAAAACGGTCTACTAGGTAATTTGGGCCCCGGCCCTTCTTTCCTAGGAAATTTGGAGACAACAACTTGTCCCTCTTTTGCAAGAAAAAGCCCTTCTTCTTTCTTCACAGTAAATCTCACTGCCGTTTTGCGTAAAGCACGCCTTTTTCTTTAGTGTATCCGGATGGGTACTGCCCAGACATGCCAGATAGAAGAAAAGATTCTATTTCTTTTTCACCCAAGTGCTTACTGGAAGCCATTTTCTGTTCGTGGGCAAATTCTACGAGTACAACGGCGCTGTATTCCGTACATAAATATTACTAACTTAGGTTTTACCTTATCACTTCAGTACATACAATTAATTAAAGGAACCGTACAGACACACCAGTAAATTATCTAGTAAAATCAGTCCGGAAGGGACCAAATTCACTAGACATTCCTTAGGAAATAAGGACCGGGAGCCCAACTTTACGGGGGAAAAAATTTACTCCTATAAATACAGTAAAATATTTTCAGTATCGGCCAAATGAAATTTGGCTGTTATGAAAGTTTTGCGAAACTAAACTTATTCTTGTGATCGATTTCAAAATCTTACCCTTCAACTCATAAGACAACTCACATACAACTATTTTTTAGCAATTTTGATATCACAGCGTCGAAACTGGGGCAATGCCTTTTTTTTTTTTTTTTTTTTTTTCATTTGACTTTGACTTTGTGAAACCGTTTGTGAGTGAAGGAGTGAAAACAAAACTATATCTTTATCTTGTATCTTTAGCTACTTATTCTATATTGTTTTGTATTTCGTTCAATGATTCAGTCCATTGGAAATTGATTTGGCTGTTTTTTTAGGCCGATTTTCGATGGCTGTTTGGCCGGTAAACATGTGACAGACCTGGCAACCCTGGTTCATAGTTACAGGATCAAAGTTTGGAGTTTTCAGCATAGGTTCATGCAATACATTTATTTGTGATGCGGACAGCTTAAAATCATGTAAATCTTGAAATATACAATCCCTAAATCTCAGTCAACTACAATGATGAGAAAGTCTACTCCTGTATGCTAGAATTTGATTGGGGTAAGTTGAAGGCTCATGTTTTGGTCAGAATTTGCATGCACCATTTCAAAAAAATGACAGACAGTTAAGAAACAGAGGATTTACCAGTTTACATTAGAAAATAGTTTGTCCATCACAAATTAGCACAATGATCTGATTATGGTTAATTTTCTTCAATTTTATGGAAGCTTTAAGAAAGCTGCCTTTCTAGACTATTGATTTTTGATTACTAATCGATTGCTCATAAACGTTTAAAGATTAAATTTGGGAACAAAAAATACAAGTAAACAAGATCTGAAGATCAAAGAATTCACTAAGGCAACATAAAAAGAAATAAAAATAGGAATTTGCATCACTTATTTTCAAATAAAGAGTTATATATACACAATACATCAATGATTAAAAAAGGCACTTCTGCACTTAGACAACACTTTTTTCGTATAAAGGAATTAACTATGACGTACATACATGTACATTAGTCCGTTAGCGCACGCTGCGTTCTCAGACAAAATAACGCGATGTATATCTGATTTAATCTGGTAATCAGAATGAATGACGAATTCTGTCAGATTTCGAAAGTTCAATCGCTTTGAGCGGATGAAATATCTGAAATGCCTCCAAAAATTGGGGCAATTTTTTTCATTTTCTTATGCTAACATCAAAAGTACACTTCGTCACACTGTCACATGCGTGATTCAGGCTCTGTTTGAGGGAAACAATCACAAGCAATAAAGGAAATGAAAATTAGTAACAAATGTGCACATGTAGGAATGCATTTTCGAAGAATTGTAACGAACAATTTCTGGCAAATTATCATTTTGGATTATCATGTTAAAAGGTTCAGTACTATGATTTTCAAGTTAAAAATTAAAATTAAATTAACACACATTCATGTACAAAGTTAATATTGCATCTTTTCGGTACGTAGCCAATGCAGGGATATGTACAGTCTAATTTCCAACAATTTCATAGTCTGATTCCCAACATCTATTATCAGTTTGATTTCCAAAATTTTAATTAATGAAATTATTGTATGCTAATTCCAGTCTGAATGCAGTCTAATTTCCAACATGTTCGTTGTCTGATTCCCTATATTGTTGATTGATGCAGTTTGATTGATGCAGTTTGATTGATGCAGTTTGATTGATGCAGTTTGATTGATGCAGTTTGATTGATGCAGTTTGATTGATGCAGTTTGATTGATGCATTCTGATTGATGCAGTCTGGTTGATGCAGTCTGATTGATGCAGTTTGATTGATGCAGTTTGATTGATGCAGTCTGGTTGATGCAGTCTGGTTGATGCAGTTTGATTGATGCAGTCTGGTTGATGCAGTCTGGTTGATGCAGTCTGATTGATGCAGTTTGATTGATGCAGTTTGATTGATGCAGTTTGATTGATGCAGTTTGATTGATGCAGTCTGATTGATGCAGTCTGATTGATGCAGTCTGATTGATGCAGTTTGATTGATGCAGCTTGATTGATGCAATTTGATTGATGCAGTCTGGTTGATGCAGTCTGGTTGATGCAGTCTGATTGATGCAGTCTGATTGATGCAGTCTGATTGATGCAGTCTGATTGATGCAATCTGATTGATGCATTCTGATTGATGCATTCTGATTGATGCATTCTGATTGATGCATTCTGATTGATGCAGTTTGATTGATGCAGTCTGATTGATGCAGTCTGGTTGATGCAGTCTGATTGATGCAGTCTGATTGATGCAGTCTGATTGATGCAGTCTGATTGATGCAGTCTGATTGATGCAGTCTGATTGATGCAGTCTGATTGAGGCAATCTGATTGATGCATTCTGATTGATGCATTCTGATTGATGCATTCTGATTGATGCAGTTTGATTGATGCAGTCTGATTGATGCAGTCTGATTAATCCAGTCTGATTGATGCAGTCTGATTGATGCAGTCTGACTGATGCAGTCTGACTGATGCAGTCTGACTGATGCAGTCTGATTGATGCAGTCTAATTGATGCAGTCTGATTGATGCAGTCTGATTGATGCAGTCTGATTGATGCAGTCTGATTGATGCAAATTGACAACAGCTTTACAGTCTGATACTCCTGATTCCCAACATTAATTATCACTTTGATTTCCAACATTTTGTCGTCTGATTTCTAAAATTTTTGCAGCCTGATTGCCAGCATCTTACATTCTGATTTCAACCAGCTGTGCAGTCTTATTTCCAATACTTTGCAGTTTAATATCCAACAATTTTTGCAGTTTGATATCCAACAATTTGTATAGTCAGATTCCCAAAATCAGTCATGAGTTTGATTTCCAACATTCTTGCAGCTTGATTTCCAACAATTTTGCAGCTTGATTTCCAACATTCGTGCAGTTTTGTTTCCAACATTTTTGCATTCTTATTTCCAACATTTTGCAGTCTGATTCCCAACATTTTTGCAATCCGATTTCCATTTTTTTTTCTTCTGCTGTCTGAATTCCAACAGGTCAACTCTGATTCCAACTTTTACATTAGGGTTAACAATATTTATGTAGTCTCCCCCTCCCCTCCCAAGCTGTATCCTCTACATCTAACACGGTCTAAATCCACATATCCAAGAAACAGTCCGGTAGTATGCCTATTAATGGGAACATAAATGTTCCTATTAATGGGAACATTTTGCTACATGGAAGCCGCCATTTTGTGATATTTCCCATGAACCTTTGCTATCCCAACTTTGAAATCTTATGCATTATTATACATTTGTCAAATTTGAAATACGTCTAGGAAAATTATCTTTGCTAGAGAAAACTTAAAACTTATGAAAAAACTTCATTACTGTCATGGCTACAACTTTTCCACTCCCATTTAATATGTTCACCACGCCGTTTTCAAAAAATTAGATAAAATAGACAATAGAGCTAGGCTTTTAGGCGCGAAACGGTTATTTTGAAAATTCAAGTGTTTTTCAACACAATGATTTTTAATACTTCAAGTATAAATTAAAGACCATGACATTCTACCACAACATCTGAACAATATGGCTGCATGACTTCAATATTCTCGTGTGTTATAAATGTTCCTATTATTAGGCATGCTCCCGGACTGAGTAACTGTGTCAGGTGTTTTGATGTATCTGTTTATTTTCGTAAATTACTGCGCAAGCAGTCAAGCGGGGTAAATATCAAAAGGGGATTAACAACAAAGTAGGCCAAGAATGAATCACTGACAGCAACAACTGCAAAGTACAACCAATATAGCGCCCTAAACAGCTATAAGTTAATATTATTTTGCAAAATATTATGTGCGTTCCCCTGTGATTGGCAAAATAATCACTCCTTCATCAACTGTAATATCCAAATTTGTATTGTGTTGCAAGATTAAACTCGGGCCTCCAAAGTTTGCAGTTGTTCAGAATGTGTCGGATTATTCATGACACATTCCGACATTTGAGGCTCTTTGCATGAGTAAAACAGTATAACTTAAATGGCAAAAACCCAAACGCCGAGCTATCAGGCTATAAGACTATTGTACTATCATTTAACAGCGTGGTCTCTCTCCCATACCATGCATATGCAGGCGGTGGCGTGGCCACGGGTTATTGGAGGGGGAGAAAGGGAAGGGAGATGGGGAGGGGATAAGTACTTTTCTGAGAAGTGGTCCTTTATATTTTAATGTTATGATTCATTCTGTATTATTGCTTAAACTTTGCTGAAGTCATGCCATGATTGGTAATGTTAACTTCTCTCTTTAAATCTATCTACCGTGATAAACCAGAACCAAAAGGTTTTGTGGTTCCGATGCTTTTTCATCAGCTGATTATTTTGCAAAATTTGCATTAACCATCATGTCATTGCATGTCATGAAATATTTGTTCCATGATATTTATTCATAAGCCACACCCACTATGCAGATCAATAAATATTGTTGACATCAGCATTTGCACAATAATTAAAAGCATCATCAAAGCATGTAAAAACGATTGCTCATTTATCCAATATCAAGAATTAGTCAGTAAGCCCCGCCTATTCAGCGTTTATGACATCACTACCACAACATTAGAACATACGTTCAGACCATGACCCATCTGTGTTCTACATATAGCATAAATCTGATATATCGTTCATGGTGTTACATAATGTAGCACTTTCACATTAAGCCACACCCACCATGCATACCAATGACACCTGTTGATAACATAAGCATGTATACAATAACCAACAAAATTATCCTGCCCAATATGACGCAAAATGGACATACAGTTGCTTATTTATTACTCTAGTAGTATAAGGTGATCTCACCCATCACAGTTTGCGTACCAATCATAGTTTGGGGGCCTTATACTATTTACTCTTTAAAAAAAATTCACTTTAAGCCCCGCCCACTTATCAATACGCATGAATCACCACCACAAACTTAGGTCATTTCTGCAGACTATGAGCTATCTGTGTAGCATACATGATGTCAATCCAGTTCATAGCGCTTAAGATTTCATGCTTACTTGTGTTTTTTGTTCACAAAATCATATCAACTCCCCCTTCATTAATGAAATTCAAAGTTTTTATGCCATGAAAACATACACACTAGCTATCACTATTATCAAAACAAATATAAAACAAAACAGACATGTGATTGTCAAAATAAGAGCATTTCAAGATTTGTATATTAAGCCCCGCCTACTCATTAATATGCATGTTATCCCCACCAAAAACAATGGGGAACATCTACAGACCATGGCTATCTGTGTACCAAATATGACATGAATCCAGTTTACCATTCTTGAGATACCGTGTTTACAAGCTCTTTTCAGCAAATCATATTAAGCCCCGCCCACTATGCATATTAATGAAATTCAACGTTTTTACGTCATGAACATGTACACACCAGCTAACATCATAATTAAATCAAATTTGAAACAAAACAGGCCATATGGTTGTAAAAATATGAACATTTCAAGATTTTTACATTAAGCCCCGCCTACTCATTAATATGCATGACATTACCACCAAAAACATTAGGGCGCATCTACAGACATGGGCTGTCTGTGTACCACATATGACATTAATCCAGTTAACCGTTCTTAAGATATTGCGTTTACGAGCTGGCCGTCGCATACATACATACACACACACGCCATCATGATCGCGAAGGTTCTTAATGCTATAGCATCGGAACCAAAAAATATGCAAATTTGACCACCTTCATTTGCTACCCTCTCCCCCACTTACATTTCTCCCACTTATGTCACCCTCCCCACCTATGTTCGCCCACTTAATTTACCCTGGCTACAGGCTTTTAAACACACTTTGCTTGACTTCACTTGCATATACTACCTGGAGTGACGGACCCGAGCGAACGTTACCCCAAGTTATAAAAGGGCCCTTTTTCCCAGGTGTTGTCTTTCAAAATTAAAAAAAAGGTCAAAGGGTGTCATATATAGTTGTAGTTATATATACTTTTTTCCTAAATATACTTGAGTTTTCACTTTACGGTTGCCTGACCTATAATCACCCTGTAGAAGTGTATCAATTACATTTCAAATCAAGTCAATCAGAGGGTGCGGGACCACGACCCTCCCCCTCCCCCCTCCCTCCCTTAGGAGTTTCCGTTGATGAGGCGTCGTCGCAATGACTAGGATAATATATTAAATTGATTCCTCTCCTCTGCCCGGCCCAATTCAGTCTTGGCAGCCCCCCCCCCCACCACCACCGAGTCCCCCCCCCCCACCCCCACCACCACCGATCCCCACCCCACACCACCACCACGCTATACGATGAGATCACAGTCTCATTTTTTCAAAAACTTTCTTCAAACTGTCAAACATTTATGTATATGCTGATATGAGGGTTTCCGAAGAAAGTTACACGTCCAAAAGGCAGGAAAACTTTTCTGATAAGATTGAGTAAATATTCATCATTTGTTGTTGTTGTTATTATTATATCTTTTTTCAATTTTTTTTTTTTTAAATCAATTTGCAAAGCATGTTTTCTTACCTGCAGGGACATCCTTTCCACTTCACAAAGTAATGAGCTTTACCCTGTAAGAAAATGAAATAATAAATTAACTTGTGTCTGAAAACTAACTGAACTTGTCTAGGAATGACTGACGAAACATCCTCACATTTATCAAAAGTATTTGTATAAGCATATAAGATAAACCTTAGGATAAATAATCAACAACTCAAACAACATTCATAGCTATGTCTGTAATTTGCCACCTGAAAAAAAAAAATTGAAAGCATATCTGCAATTGCTGAATTGTGTGTAAATGTTCAAAATAATGTATCAACCTGTTAAAAATTGTTACGAAAGTCATCATCTATCTAAATTCGTGACGTATATAACATCTCAAAATTCAGGAGGTGCACTGTCGGGCGGAACTGTCCTCCCTCCTAAAATGTCTAAGACTCATATACTTCCTTTCACAAAAGCAAAAACTTAAAAAATGACAAGAAAAAACTTGTGACAGGGGAAAAACAGTAATTTCTTTTTAAAAAATGCATATTTGTGACCCCAAAAATTGAACCACAACCAAAAGGTTTTGTGGTTCCGATGCTTCTTTTTCATCAGCTGATTTGCAAAATTTGTATTTACTGTTATGTCATTGCATATCATGAAATATTTGTTCCAGGATATTGATTTATAAACCACACCCACCATGCAGATGAATCAAAATGTTGACAACATTAGCATTTGCACAATAATTCAGAACATTATGATAGCAAGTATGATGCAAAAACGGTTGCTCATTCAATTTGTCAGTAAGCCCCGCCCACTCATTTATATTCATGAAACCACTATCACAAATTAGAACATATGTACAGATCGTGACCCATCTCTGTACCTGATGTAGCATAAATCTGATGTATCATTCATGGGGTACAGTGTGGTGTTTACATCATTTAGAACGTTCACATTAAGCCACACCAACCATGTATATTAATACAAATGTTGACAGCATTAGCATTTGCACAATAATTAACAAGATTATGATAGCAAATATGATGCAAAAACGGTTGCTCATTTATCCTATTTCCAGAATTTGTCAGTAAGCCCCGCCTACTCATAAGCATTCATGACATAACTACCACAACATTAAAACATACGTACAGACCATGACCCATCTGTGTACCACATGATCTGATATATCGTTTATGGTGTTTACATCATTTAGCACTTTCACTTTATTTGATCAAAGACCGCCCCCCCTCCACCTCCACCCCCCCCCCCAATGTGGTCGTCACCAGACGACCCAAAACATTACCTGGTTACAAAGGGAAAGGTGAAACAACAAATTATGTCATAACTATATTTAGAAGTATGAGTTATAGCAGAACAGTCACTTTATTTTCAAATGTTGTCAGTAGTTGTTGTTGTTAATATATAATTTAAAGGAGGATCGCGCCGCCAGAATTCGAAACAAATTACGTCACAACTATTTTTAGAAAGTTGGAGTTATCAGCAGAAGAGTCAACTCGAAGTTGTTGTTGTTGTTGTTTATAACATATTGAAAGGAGGATCACGTCGTCAGACAACCGAAGCGTCACAAAAGGAAAGGTGGCACATCAACAAATGTCTGAACTATATATAGAAAGTTTGATTTATTACCAAACACTCACTTATTTCCAAATTTTGTCGGAGTCGTTTTGTTAATTGCTTAACATATAATTAAAAGAGGATCGCGCCGCCAGAAAACCGATACAATCCGATACAAATTACGTCACAACTATATTTGGAAAGTTATTTGCAGAATTTTTAAAGATGTTTTGAAGCTTGTAGTAAAATGTTGTGAAAATTAACAAAGCAAATGAAAATGTAGGTACATCTTTCAAAGCTCAAGTAATTTGAAATAATCTGCCACTGTTAAACCCTATTTCTGTATAAAATTCCCTCTATAAGCCCATTCTCTATACTAGCTTTAAATTGTCGAGCATATGGCGCGCCGTTTTAACATTGAATACAAAATTTCTGATATCAGAAAAGATACCAAGAAATACTATCTGATATCGGAAAAACACTTCTGATATTAAGATTTCCTGATATCAGGAAATCTATTATTTTCTGATATCAAAAATTGGATTTGTGATACCCAGAATTAAATAACCGATATCAATAATTCATTTTGTGATATCAGATTAACTAATTTTGATATCAAAAATCTTTTGCTGAAATCTTAGAATACCTTCTTATTTCTGATATCAAGAATATAATTTTTGATATCCAAAATTCAACTTCCAATATCAAAAATTCATTTTGTGATTTCAAAATTGAATTCTTGATATCAAAATTAAATTTTGATATCTGAAAATCAATTTCTGATATCAAAACTTTAATTTCTGATATCTAAAATTCAATTTCTGATATCAAAGAAACAAATTTTTGATATCAAGAATTCAATTTTGATATCAAGAATTAAATTTTTGATATTAACAAAAGAATTTTTGATATCGGAAAATTAATTCAGGATATCGAAAATTAAATTCTTGATATAAAAAATTCCAGATTGCTATATAGACACATCAAAAACTATATTATGCCGGTGTGTATCCCAATTGAGAAGTAACCGTGGTATCACTGTATGATTAAAAATGCGCGGTAATTCTGAATTTGCCATGTTACTAGTTAGCTATGCACTTCCTGTCTGCCTGAATAAGCCCATATTGTATACACTAACTACACGTACAACAGACGTACGTACACCTAGACATATGCAACAGTTAGTTAATAACATCTAGGCTAGTCGTTTAATCGTAAGATCATGGATCATCTTCTGCGTTTGGCAAAAATGTGTAAGCTGCTGTTGCAAATACAGAAGAGGACTTTCAAGATAAATTATTGGGAAATACGAGACAGCTTTTCAGGCCAAGAAGAAGACCCCTAAGCCCATCATTGCCAGCTCATGGGAGAAAAATAAAGACGTCATTTTAACTTTTGTAGGAAATCTTGACCACAGTCTGACAGTACCAGCCGCGCCGGTGTAAAAGTAAATTTTACCCCCCAGTAAATTTTGGTCCCCGGCCCTTATTTCCTAGAAAATTTGCTCCCCCTTCCTTTCCAAACAATTAAGCCGTAGCCATTCCATCCAGTAAATTTGGTCCCCCCTCATAGTAAAAACGGTCCGCTAGGAAATTTGGGCACCGGCCCTTCTTTCCTTTGAAATTTGGAGACAACAACTTGTCCCCCTTTTGCAAGAAAAAGCCCTTCTTCTCCATTCACACTAAATCTCACTGCCGTTTGGCGTTAAAGCGCGCCTTTTTTTCTTTAGTGTATTAGCTTATCACTTCGTACCACTTTTTAAGTTATCACTTCAGTGCACAAAATTAATTGAAGTACAGTCACGCCCGTAAATTACCCTAGTAAAATCAGTCCGAAGGGGCCAAATTCACTAGACATTCCTTAGGAAATAAGGTCCGGAATCAGTCCAAAGGGGACCAAATTCACTTAACATTCCTTAGGAAATAAGGTCTGGGGGGGCCCAAATTTACGGGGGGCAAAATTTACTATCACACCCGGCTAACCATAAGTACCAGTACAGATCAGCCAAATTTTGCATATCACAACGTTACGTTAGGTCTTATTAGAATCACCATGACAACTCCCTGGTATCACTAGCTCTGCTAGGCCCAAACTGGAAGGTCGCTTATTGGGAATGATTTCTCAATCTAGTTACTTGTCCTAATTGAAGAACTTTTTAAATCAGAAATTCATTTTCTGATATAAAGAATTTAATTCTTGATATTGATAATTTGAATTTTTGATATCAAGAATTAAATTTCCGATATCAAGAATTGAATTTTTGATATCAGAAAATGAATTTTTGATATCAAGAATGCTATTTTTGATATCAGAAATTAAATCTTTGATATCAAAAAATAATTTTCTGATATCAAAATTCATTTATCTGATATCAAAATTCATTTTCTGATATCAAGAATTGTATTCTTGATATCGGAAATTTAATTTTTGATATCAAAATTTCATTTTTTGATATCAAAACTTTAATTTTTGATATCACTGAAACCTGACATTTTTTGATATCAAAATTTTTATCTCTGATATCATAAATTGAATTTTTGATATCAAGAATTCATTTTTTCATATCAAGAATTGAATAATTGATAACAAAAATTAAATTTCCGATATCAAAATTCAAATCTTGATAACAGAAATGTTGTATTAAATGTTAAAACGGCGCGCCTTACGAGCATACACTGTCCTTCCGACAGTTCTTGTTAATATATATTTTACAAGAGGATCGCGCCACCAAACAAAGGAAAGGTGATACATCAAATTACGTCAGAGCTATATTTACAAAAACACCCTTTAAAAAAGGACTGTCGTGGCATTATTATTATTATCATTATTTGTATGGATAGTAATAAAGAAAGCAGTGACGTGTCTAAGGGGGATGTTCGGGGCTTAGTCACCCCCCGTATCTTCCAAAATTATGTTGAAGCCATAAATATAATTTAACTGAAATATCAAATGAACCATGTGTGGCAGTTTTTGGAATCGTATCGACTGAGCTATCGTTAATTTGGGACCAAAACCTTTTACAGTTTGCACCAAAAATCCTCCCATTTTCGACCAAACATCTTTCATTTTGGTTCAGCCTTTTATCAAAAATTTCAATTTTGGACCAAAATTTTCAAGGCTACAATCTACAACTCTACAATATTCACTTGGTTAGATTCGTGACCCGAGGTCATCAGACCGCATAGTAACCGCGCGCCGCTGGAGTGAAAACAAAGCGATCGAGAGAGAGAGAGAGAGTTGATCACACAATTACAATGACGGGGTTGTCGCCTGCGTATTCGGTTATGATAGTACAAATGCTATCACGAAACGCTTAATACGACTTGGACGAGAACACAGGTACGACGTACGGACAGACATAACATCGACAACCAAGTCAATGTTCACGGCCTTTGATAACCAGTTGTGGTGCACTGGCTTGTCTACCCACCCCAGGATTGAACCCGGGGCCTCGTGGTCTGTAGACAGGTATGATAACCGCTACACCACAGTAGGTAGATAAACAAAGCGATCAGCTGTGTTTGTTTAC
>JAIGNY010000935.1:420000-455000 GCA_020152595.1 Chiridota heheva
GTTAGTGGTCAAACAAGTTTATCTGATATAAAAGAGGACTTCAAAGAAACAAAATGATGAAGAAAGTATTCGGATCCAAAATCTTACTACCTTAAGCAGATAATCAAGTTTAGGCTCTGTCTAATTTGTGTAGAACTGGCAAGTAGTAGGTTTACTATGGAAGGTTGGCGCCCTCATCCTCACTATGCCTTAAAGGAAAGGTATCTTTATTTATTGCGAGAAACATGCGATGTTATTCGATCACACATGCGCCGGACCGAGCACATAGAGGGATTTTATCACGTGACTCTGTAAACTCACCTGAAAGCCATTTGGCCGGGAAAGCGTCGTTGCGTATCACACGTCTTCACACAGCTCAGTCACATCACACGTACAACAAACATGCTGCCTGCTAACCTACCTACCAGTTCAGCAAATTTTATTGCTTTTGTTCGCGGCGGCGATTTTACTTCATATTTTCCTGGCGTTTTATATAATCACCGGGTATACGAAGAGTAACTTTACGTGAACGCTATCTGATTGTTCGTTATACGCAGACAAAGCCTACATACCTGGCATAAAATGCTCACTGCAAATTCTATACCGAAGGTTTAAAGACTGCGTCGTACAGCAGAAGTTTGAACGTCGATTAGGATCAGATGAAAATCGAGAAAACGTCTTTGTATCAGTGCAACCAACGGCACAGCAAGATTCCGACATAATTATCTTACAAAAATTATCTTATATAAGAACATGCAAGCGTTTATAAGTCTAAATAAGTGTACAGCAGACGATCGTTCTCGCCCGACAAAATGGCGATGTAAACAAAGTCACGTGACCTCATGACGTCAGCTGAAAGTCTCTAATAGGGGAATACATGACATGTGTTATCGATAACATCATAGATTTCTCGTAATCAATAAGGAAATTGAAAACCGGAAGTAATATTATCAGTACGGCGGCGTTCACTTTATGGGACGATACCTTTCCTTTAACAGTTATTAACGTATTTTAAAGAAAATTTATTAAAGAATTTTTACTATTTGAATTATTTGTTCTCGAACTTTCTTCAGGTGGTAAATTATGATTAACCCACACTAAATTCTGTTTTACCAGTTTACTACTTTCCTGACATATATACCCAATGGTTTTTAAGCCACAAATCACAGGACAAAATATGATAGAATATACATAAATACTTTGAGGATTTTAAAGCTGTGAAATCACAACTAGTCTGATTTCAGTCGTTTTTATACAAATTACACCAAACTTTAAATTTAAATATATCCTTAACAGAATAAGGATTTTGAATGCTCTCACCTTTTTGTTTATTTTGAAGTCATCTTTCATGTAGGGTGGACTGATTGAGACTTGCACTAATCCACGTTGTAAAATGCATGATCAATGTTTACTCGGGTTTTATAATATTTTGCAGCTACCTGGTTTTTAATTTTTACCTTATCCCACATCGTCCCCATGTCATATTTTTGTATAGTTACACTCGGAAATTTCAAAACGGTGTTTTTGATTGAAATTTATCTTTTTTACGGTTATAATACACAAAACTAAGCTCAATGTTTCCCTTTCGGTTTCGATAAATCTATAAATAATTGTCGAAAAACAACGATCTTAAAGGCCAGATATCGTGTTAACGTGAATGATGTAGAGATCGCAAATGTACAATCCAACGTTTTTAATTGGTCGAAATGTTTACACAATCACCGACCATATACTGACAATCCAAATAATTACCGCCCTTAAAATGACGTCATCAGTTTTATTGGTGAAGGTCAAGAAAAATTTTGAGACGAAATTCCCTCTTTAAAGGCCACTTATCGTCTCTATAACGCGGAGGCACTTATATTTTAATTCGTGTTTTGATTGGTTAAAACGCAACTATTTAACGGCACTTACATTGACAGGCCAATCAGTTTCGTTTTGAATAAAATGTACGCCGCCGCATTTTAATCACAATAGATGGCCTTTAAAGGCCAGTTCGTCTCTATAACGTGGAGGCAAATACATTTCAATTTGTTTACTAACTGTGGTGTAGATTATCATACATATCTACAGACCACGAGGCCTGGGTTCGAGCCTGGGTGGGGTAGACACGCCAGTGCACCACAACTGGTTATCAAAGGCCGTGGACATTGACTTGGTTGTCGATGTTATGTTTGTCCGTACGTCGTGCCTGTGTTCTCGTCCGGGTCGTATTAAGCGTTTCGTGATAGCATTGTTACTATCATAACCGAATACGCAGGCGACGACCCCGTCATTGTAATTGTGTGTTCACTCGTCGTCGTCGTCGCATTTTAATTCGTATCGTGTGTTTTCATTGGTCTAATTACAATGATCCAATGTGCACTTATACTAATAAGCCATGGCAATCAGTTATTGGAATAAAATGTACGCCGCCACATTTTAATCACGGTAGATGGTCTTTAACCAAATGACACTTCGAAAATTCTTCACTTCTTTCTCCGAAACAGCTGAATAATGAAAGTGCGTTGTCCGTCGGTTCTGCCCAACAAAGCGCAATCTACAGATCTAACCATTATGGTTTCACATTTTGGGAAGAATAGCAGGAATTGAAACAATAAAAATAACAAAAACATCGTCATATCAATAAAATTGTGCAAAACGGAAGTATATTCGCCCATAATGTATCCTAATTACACAACAATAGATTTCCAAATACAAGTATCGATAAATTTAAAATTGCATTCTTTGGACATGACAAATCACCGGGACTTGTTTGACCTGAACCAAACCTTTAAACAGTTAAAAATGTTGTACAATGGTCAATGTTTAACCAATTTTTATTATATTTTGCAGCTATGAAGCATAGTTTTTAATAATTTTTAATTTATGTTGCCTCCCCACATCCATTTATCTTAAAGGTGTCATCTCGGCATAAGGACACTCAGTTCTAACGAGACCGCCTTTTTAACTTAACGTTTGTATAGTTACACTCGAAAATTGAACCAGAAACCCAAATGAATTTAAGTTTGAACTATTTTATAATAAATGTGATAACAAAATAGGCTAAACTTTACAATGGCAACCAAATAACTTATAGATATCACAAGACTGGAATTTCACAATCAATTAAATGCAACCATTTTTATACTACTAACGTGTATACACTTGTTAACAACGTAATTATTTCAAATATGAAACAAACAGATATGTGGTTGTTTAAAATATTAGCATTTCAACATTTAGCCCCGCCTACTCATCAATATGCATTAATCGACACCAAAAACAATAGGGAACATCTGTGGACCATGAGCTATTTGTGTACTACATATGAACTGATACATAGTTCTTGAGATACTGTGTTTACAAGCTCTTTTCAACAAAATCATGTTAAGCCCCGCCTAATATGAATATTAATGAAATTCAACAATTTTGTACCATGAACATGTACACTAGCTAACAACAGAAATACACATTTAAAAAAAAAAAAACAGATAAGCGGTTGTTAGAATATGAGCAATTTAAGATTTTAACAATAAAACCCCGCCTACTCATCTCATTAATATACATGACATCGCCACCAAAAACAATACGGCACATCTGCGGACCATGGGCTATGGCACATATGAAATGAATCCCATGTATAGTTCTTGAGATACTGTGTTTACAAGCTCTTTTCAACAAAATCATTTAAGCCCCGCCCATTATGAATTTTAATGAAATTCAACATTTTTGTACCATGAACATAGCTAACAACATAATTACGCTAAATATGAAGAAGAACAAAAAACAGACATGTGGTCATCAAAATATGACCATTTTGAGATTTTAACATCAGGCCCCGCCTACTCATTAATATGCATGACATCAACATCAAAAACCATAGGGCACGTCTACGGACAACATATGACATGAATCCAGTGTATGGTTATTGAGATATTGTGTTTACGAGCTAGTGTCACACACATACATACACACCACACATACAAACATACATACATACGCACGCACACACACATACACACACACACACACACACACAATCATGACCGCATAGGTTCCTGATGCTTATCGCATCGGAACCAAAAACGGTGTTTTGATTGAAATTTCTTTTTCTCACAGTTATAATACATTTTAAGAAAAATAAATGAAATAAGCTGAATGCTTCCCTTTCGGTTTCGATAAATCTATAATTTTCGAAAAACAATGAGGTTAAAGGTCACACATCGTGTTAACGTTGATGCTGTGGAGATCAGAAATATACAATCCAATGTTTCTGATTGGTCCAAATGTTTACACAATCACCAACCAAGCACCGAAAAGCCAAATAATTATTGCCACGGAAGTGGCGTGTATAGTATGATCAGGTTTATTGGTGAAAGTCAAGCAATTTTCTTGTTTATGCAGTGGTCAAACGGCATCTTAACATACCCTCTCAAACGTTCACCTTTTCCGGAAAGATTCACCTACCTGAATATTTTTTAGGTAAAGATTCACCCCGACCAAAAAGGTTTCGGGTCAAGATTCACCATGGCAAAAAAAATTGGGTCAAGATTCACCTCGGCCAATTTTTAAGTAAAGACTCACCATAGAGAAAATATGATTTGTGGTTATTTCTTTTATGATACTTGTACATGTAAACTATCAATATACATGTAGTATCTTAATGTCCCTATTTTGTTATTCCCTGTTATCTTCTTTTAATACATGATTGCACTATGGGAATTTATGACTGCAAGATGAAATAAAGTGTGACGGGAGTGATACACATTTTTCAAAAACACATCTTTCCAAGGTTTTAAAAAGAATAAATATTAACAAATCATGTTTTGTATCTTATTTTCTTAACCTTTCATGTAAAACAACTTGTTCTAACAAAATTCAAGTCAATTTAGGCATGCCTTAAGTCACTCATCACTTGATCAGTCATAAACAATTTTGATTTAAGATGTCACGCGATGTAAAAAAAAAAAAAAAGACCTAGTTTTATGGAGGTTTTAGATACCAAATGAAAGAAATATCGTCTACTAACACAAGTTGTCATGTAAAGAAGATTAGACCACACATTCTTTTTAATCATGCAGCAGTAAGTACCCAAAACCCGAAATACAAGTGAAATCTCGCAGTTGCTTTTTAATTCCACAAGCAAGTTCACATATAAATATCAACAGATCAACACATACATACTGAGACAATGAGAGTTCTAACCTTAGGCCCTACGTAACAGTAACACTCACTAGGCCAAGTCAATGATTCATCTGGCAGTGTGGTATGAAATACCTCTCAAAATTACCCCAGGTCAATACAAATTGGGAACATTGGAATTCCATCTTTATTTCTTTGCAATAAAATTGCCTCGAAAATAACCAAAAGTGCTGTCTGAAATCGCAATATAAAGTATTAAAAGTTACGCGATTGATTCGTTAGATGACGAAATTTGCAAGCTGCAACACACAGCAGTCAAGTAGTAATCACTGTATGTTTGTGGTAGTACAAAAACGTTGGTACCACACACATTCGTACGGGTATGTCTGTATGTAGAGGTGCCGGATTAGCTTCCGGTGGAACGCTATTTACGCAATGCGCTAGCGAAAAGGAAGTTTATCCTTCATACGCAAAATAGTAAAAATTATTATTTTTTAGTTCGACGCTGACGTTAATGATTTTGATTCAACGCATTTCCGTCGACGATGTATAGATTGAAGAATATCGACAAGGATTCATTCACCCATCTATAAATGTGCAATAGTTTTTTAGGCAAAGTTTTATCTGACTTTAAAAAAAAAAAAAATAGTTTTAAGATTCACACCACCCAAAAATTTTTAGGTCAAGATTCACCCATACTTTAAATTTTTGACCTGAAGATTCGACATCGTAACGACCCAAATCTTGAACGTGCCTTGAGCTGTTGAGGGGGTTTGTGAAAATTCCGTTTGACCGCTGCATTAAACAGTCTGACAGTTTAACTGTTTAAACAAATGAATACTTCAAAAATTCTCCACTTCTTTCAAACGGCTGAACGATTGTCGGTTTGCTCAACAAATCACCATCTAACCATTATGGTTTCCTATTTAAGACAGTTTAACAATAAGGAATTAAACAACCAAAAATAACAAAAACACCTGTATTACCAATAAAGATGTGTAAAACGGAAGAAATACTCGCCCATAATGGATTACCCGTTTCGATCAATTTATTGCATCCTTTGGATATCACGAAATCACCGGGATTAGTATTATTTTCATTATGACAATATGTACGGAAGTATTTTGAACGACATACCGCCAAAAATAATTCTGTCGGAAGTGGATTTTAGAAAAAAATGTTATGTAATACGATCATTGTTTAGGACAAGCTGATAACATGCATGCATAAATGCACTCATCTGATATTGTTGCAGGAAACGTTTGGGTCATTCCATGTCAGATCATCCATTGGTTAACACACCTATATCTCAGATTTTGATGAATCTTGATATGTATGGTAATTTTATTGGGAAAGGGATAAAATCTAAAATTTATAATTTATCGGGCCTTCGGTCCCAAAGATATGGCCCTTCAAATATGGCCCTTCAATATGGCCGCAAAAATGGCCCGAACCATAAAATGTAAATTACCATATCTCAAAAAGTAGAATTCCATTTTAAAGGAAACAAAACAAGCATTCAGAATCTATTATTATGCTATACATAGCTGGTTCATATAATATAATGACCTTTTGACCTTTGTTTTGAACTTGAGAATGACCTTGAGAAACGAAATTAAATAAAAATTTCTTTAAGATAAATAAACTTTGAGGAATCTGAGGCTGTGACATTACATCTAGTCTGATTTCAGTCGTTTCTACAAAAATGATACCAAAAATGTAAACCTGAATTTTTTAAACTTGAATTTTTCAGTTTTGATTTCTTAGCGGAATAAGATTTTGCAATGCTTTTTTCACCATTATGTTTCTTTTGAAGTCCTCTTTCATATAAGATGGACATGCTTGACCACTGAACTATTCCTTTAACTGTTTATATGTGGTTACTATACATAAACGTGCTATACAATTTATGTGAAAAACTTGTTCAGTGAATGAGAAATGAATGAATAAGGGAATACATGGTTGTTTGGGCTACTTCAGCCAGATTCAACTCAAGATTATACACATGTATCTGAGCAAAAGCAACTGTATTTGCATTGGAGGAAACCTACAGTGTCGAGCTGAGTTCAGAAGAACAAAGAGAATGTTCTAATGAAAAGGATTTCCCACTTTTGTTCAGATGTTGATGGCTGAGTTAAAAAAACAAATTAAGTTTATCAATATCAAGAGCGTGTACAAATACTTAAACTTTCCCCATTTACCATTAAAGAACAAATGACGTCCCTCAAGGTCATTCTCAAGCTCAAAGCAAAGTATGTACAAAATAATACTAGAGAGAGAGAGGGTTGAACACACAATTACAATGACGGGGTCGTCGCCTGCGTATTTGGTTATGATAGTACAAACGCTATCACGAAACGCTTAATCAACGACCACGGCCGGACGAGAACTGAATGTTTGTTTTTATTTCCTTTCAAATGACACCACCTCCCATTAAATTTGGGCGTATTTAATGTTGATGGTCATATCTTCCGGAAGGTCCGATCGCTCAAATACCTTTGCGGTACGGAATATTCTGGAATATATCAAATTCCGCATAATCCAGTACTAGAGGAGCGTATGTAAAGTGAGGGCGTATTTAAATTGAGTCTCACACTAAATCGAAATTTGCGGTACGTGTTATCTTTCCCATTAACTTTTTGGAATTTGCTCCCTTTGCGTGCGATAAGTACTAGAAAAATGTATGTGAAAGCAGAATAGCAGACCGTGTAATACAACTTCTATTGGTTAAAATCTACATAAATTAGCAAAAACTAATTCAGTACAGACTGACAGAGTCAGTGTTTATATTACGACAGTAAGACCTGTAATTTCAGAGTTTTGACTAATTCCTAAGTTTGAGGAATTCTTTAATGAATGCAAAACTTCTGATGAATGAAACAGAGGGCAGCTCAAAATCTTTAAGCTTCTGTCCTAAAGTTTAGTCACTGAAAATCATTACACCCTTTTTTCCTGCTTTGATTGAAGGTATGATGAAAATAAAAATATCTTCATATTCAACTGCTCCCATTCAAAGAACGGTGGTGAAGAATTGAAGAACAATAGGCTGACATAAAACAATTTATAGATTTTCTTGTGATGTAAAAAAATAAAAATAAAATTTGCATAATTCATTATAACAAGGCTCTGAAATTCAAAATGCTGTAAAAAAGGCAATTTTTAACCGATTATATGATTTGTTTTGCTCTTTTCTTCTAATGAAGCCGAAGTTGTTACTATCCGTCCATATATATATATATATATATATATATATATATATATATATATATATATATATATATATATATATATATATATATATATATATATATATATATATATATATATATATATATATATATATATATATATATATATATATATATATATATATATATATATATATATATATATATATATATATATATATATATATATATATTATATATTTAAATATATATATATATACATATATATGTATATATACAAATATATATATATATATATATATATATATATATATATATATATATATATATATATATATATATATATATATATATATATATATATATATATATATACATATATAAATATATATTTATATATATATATATATATATATATATATATATATATATATATATATATATATATATATATATATATATATATATATATATATATATATATATATATATATATATGTATATATACAAATATATATTATATACATATATTTCTCAGTCCGGCAGCATGCCTATTAATGGGAACATAAATGTTCCTGTAAACATTTTGCTACATGGAAGCCACCATTTTGTTATATTTCCTATGATCCTTTGCTATCTAACGTTAAAACCATATGCAATTTTACAAATTTCAAATTTGAAATACGTCTGGGAAAAGTATCTTTGCTGGGGGAAACTTAAAACTCATGAAAATACTTTCATTACTGTCATCGTTAAAAAAATTCTCCTCCCATTTGATATGTTCACAATTTTTCGAAATATCATCAAAATAGACAATACAGCTAGGCTTTTTGGCGCGAAACAGCCAAATTCAAATGTTTTTCAACGCAATGATTTTTAATATTTCAAGTACATAAATTAGAAAGTATGACATTTTATCGCAACATATACACAATGTGGCTGCATAACTTTAATATTCTCGTATAATATATGTTCCTATTAATAGGCATTCTCCTGGACTGTATATCTTTAACCAATTCAGCATCGTCTTGGCTTCTACCTGTCCACACATCTTTAAGATCATCTGGACATACATGTTAATTAATTTCCCTGCCGTGATATCTTCCTTCTTTGCAAAATGCATACCTTGCATTTGACACAATTACTTTGCTTGATAATGCGGATATGCACTTTCAGTTATAACTTGAGGCCTGTTCAAAACACATGTGCTAATGCAAGCAAAACTATTTTTAACAAACATAATTCTTAGAATGCAAAAAAAACAAAAAACTTATATGACACAAAACAAGGACGTGCATCAATGACCAAGGCCATGACAAACATTAAAGTTCATACCTTTTACAGCTAGGCCTATATAATGGAGGTGTAGAGGTATCATACAGTACATGGCTTTAAAATCTATCATAAACCATCATAGCACCAACAGACTCGGTTAAACGTTGAACATTCATTCTACTGTTTTTACATCATTTTTAAATCTCAAGCATCAATTTGCATATTTTATGCAAATTTTGTTATATATATATATATATATATATATATATATATATATATATATATATATATATATATATATATATATATATATATATATATATATATATATATATATATATATATATATATATATATATATATATTGCCACGCGACCTTGATGTTTTCTTTCGCAAATCATTTGCTTTTTAAATGTATATCAATCATAATTCTTCGAACTTGAGCGTGGTGCAGAAAATTCTGACTACTTTTTGAGTCTTTACAATAACCTCAACAAAATTTCAGCAGTAAAACGCTTTCCCACATTTTTAGTGCCCAAGGTTAGAATAGAAAGAAATTTTAAGAATTACACATAAATAGTCAGTAATACCACCTATACATCACGAACTAACAAAACAGCATCGATCAAGCTTTCATCAGCCATAACTCATAAATTCAAAAACTGATCTGCTCAGATTTGAATACTTTCAACCAATATAGAATATGGTACCTTTATATCCATAGCCCAATAACTTGTATAAGATTTTCTTCGAATTTGTCTCCATTATTTTAAAATAAGAATCTGCCAAAAAAGTATCGACCTGCAGGCATAATTTCTTCAACAGATGGCACGGTTCAATGAACTTTTCGAAGTGCGTTCTTTGGTATATTATTTTAGGGGTTAAAGCTTTCGAGGTGAATGTTTGATATTTGATATTTAACCTTATGGGGTGTAATTGGTCCTGATTAAATCGTTGGAGGTACAATGTATGGAGCAAGGAGATAGTTTACCCAAGTAGTATCTCCATGGTATATGAGCGTCACTGTTCTGTATTCTAAGTTACAACAGAACGCCTCGAAAGAAATGAAAGTATCAAAAACTGTTAAGTTCCTAATGTAAGCATGGACAATGGAAATCTTTCTACATCGATGATGGTGTAAGCAAGTGGCGGCGCTGCTATTTTTTTTGGTTCCGATGCGATCAGCATCAGGAATTGATGCGGTCATGATGGCGTGTGTGTGTGTGTGTGTGTGTGTGTGACGCTGAGCTCGTAAACACGATATCTCAAGGACGGTAAAGTGGATTCATGTCATAAGTGGTACACAGATAGCCCATGGCGCATAGATGTGCCCTATTGTTTTTGGTGGTGATGTCATGCATATTTAAGAGTGGGCGGGGCTTAATGTACACATCTTGAAATGCTCATATTTTAACAACCGCATATCTGTTTTGTTTTATATTTGGTACAGTTATGTTAGCTAGCGTGTACATGTTCATGGTATAAAAACATTGAATTTCATTAATGTGGGCTGCATAGTGGGCTGCATAGTGGGCTGCATGGTGGGCTGCATGGTGGGCTGCATGGTGGGCTGCATGGGGGCTGCATGGTGGGCTGCATAGTGGGCTGCATAGTGAGCTGCATAGTGGGCTGTATGGTGGGCTGTATGGTGGGCTGCATGGTGGGCTGTATGGTGGGCTGCATAGTGGGCGAGGCTTAATATGATTTTGTTGAAAATAGATTGTAAACACAGAATCTCAAGAACGATACATGGGATTCATGTCATAGATGTCATGGTCCGTAGATGTCATGGTCCGTAGATGTCATGGTCCGTAGATGTCATGGTCCGTAGATGTCATGGTCCGTAGATGTCATGGTCCGTAGATGTCATGGTCCGTAGATGTCATGGTCCGTAGATGTCATGGTCCGTAGATGTCATGGTCCGTAGTTGTCATGGTCCGTAGATGTCATGGTCCGTAGATGTCATGGTCCGTAGATGTCATGGTCCGTAGTTGTGCCCTATTGTTTTCGGTGGTGATGTCATGCATATTAATAAGGTGGGGTTTAATGTAAACATCTTGAAATGCTCATATTTTAACAACCGCATAGCTGTTTTGTTTCATATTTGGTACAGTTATGATGTTAGCTAGTGTGTAAATGTCCATGGTATATAAACATTGAATTTTATAATTAATATGTATATTGGGCGAGGCTTAACTTGATTTTGTTGAAAAGAGCTTGTAAACACAGTATATCAAGAATGGTACATGAGATTCATGTCATATGCAGTACACTTATAGCCCATAGTTCGTAGATGTGCCCTATTTTTTGTGTGGATGTCCTGCATGATAATGAGTGGGCGGGGCTTAATGTTTAAGTCTATAAATGAACAACCACATGTCTTCTTTTCTTTCCTATTTGGTGTAAACTGTAATTATATTTTGAGTGTGTACATGTTCATGGTACCAAAATGTTGAATTTCATTAATATGCATAGTGGGCGGGGTTTAACTTGATTTTGTTGAAAAGATCTTGTAAACACATGTCTCAAGAACGATAAATTGGTTACAGTCCATATGTGGTGCACAGATAGCTCATGGTCCGCAGATGTGCCCATTTGTTTTTGGCGGCAAGGTTATGCATTTTAATGAGTAGATAATTAAGGCATAAATTCAAATCTTAAAATCCTCATGTTTTAAGAACTGCATGTCTGTTTTGTTTCATATTTGAAATAATTACGTTATTACCAAGCGTATACATGTTAATATGATAAAAATGAGTTAAATTTATTTAATTGTGAAATTCCATTCTTGTGAGAACTGTGAGAAACCCGTTTTTATTTCACGAGATCTTTACTTTTCAATAAACACAACTCATTAAATATTGACCTTTTCCAAAGAAATAATGCGCGGGGTGTTTTGTTAATTTGTTTTGTCACTTTTATTTGTAGGCTAAAACTTTGCAGGAATTCACTGACATTGTAAAATTACTAACTTTACAAAGTGAAATATAATTAACATGTGACTCATGGTGCACTCACATGCCATGTCGTAATTTATTATGTAAGTGAAATCACCCCAAGCAGCGTGTAAAATTCCTCTCACCTCGTGTTCTGGTTCTCTTCTAAATATATACACAATTAACAAAAGCATAAAGAATACATCATTTGCATAACCTCATTTGCACACATTCTTTAAACATGAATTAGGCCCTATCCATTGAGTCAGTGTGCCATCCAGTTTATATGAATTTTCCGCATGCATTGCAATCACTTTTTTACTAGGGGCGTATTCCATATAGATTTGAGATATTGTACGTTTGGGTTCATTTCCGTTAACTCAGCTAGGGTCCTATAGGAGGGGGTCACCTTTTTTTTCTTTTTTTGGGTGGAGAGGAGGGGGGGGGGGTAAATGTCAAAAACAAAAATACTTTGTACCTACAAAAGCTAATTAAAAACGGCTTCCGGGAGAAGGAGGGTTCTGGACCCCTCCCCCGTACTGAGCTTAGCTTCCTGGACCTCGCAAGCGCTCGTGGTGGCGACCTGTATAACTGTCTTCATTATCAGGATGTTCAGTCCACATGCATGCATATATACTTTCAAAAAAGCAGTCTGCCGTCCGTGGAACAGCTGTTTGAGCACGGGGATGTTTTATTTGGATTTGAGCGCCTTTTGGATCGGCGGGGAGGAAGATAGGGGAGGGGGGAGTGGGTTGTAGAACGAAAACGTCGAATTCGTCGGCGTATTTTTTCTACCCAAACTTATGTCAAAATAGCAGTCTTTAAATTGTTTGGAGGCTAAAATTGATTGACGAGCAAAGGAAAAAGGTCATTACCTTAAAATCTGGACCTTTTAGCAAAACGTCTGAACCTTTTGGCAAAATGTCTGGATCTTTTATACCTTTCAGGGGTCGTTGGGGGTGGGGTCGAATTCTGGTCGACCCCTGGCCCCTGGCTACCACCTGGCTGTTCTTAACTCTTTCAACAATTTCTCAAATCGATATTTTATTTTAAGTATGTAGCAATCAGCATGGTTCATAATTTGATCCTTCATACCATCGTCGTTTGGCGAGTGGATTTTTTAAAACAATGAACAAATGAAGTTATTATACTTATACACTTGACTTATATAGGTTGAAATCTCTCGACGTGGGGCCAAAGGTGGCAAATTACAGCCCAAATAATTTCTCGGAGTTTCAACGTTTTTAAAGGCCATCTATCGTGATTAAAATGTGGCGGCGTACAATTTATTCCAAAACAATACTGACTGGCCTATCTATTTAAGTGCACATTGTACCATTGTGTTTCGACCAATCAAAACACAGGATTTGAATTTCATTTACCACGCACATTAGAGACGACAACTCGCTTTTAATCAAGAGTCAACATTGAACTATAAATCAAGAGTGATAAACAAACAGCAAAAGATGTTTATTTCACTGCCTTACTGTTTTTATCTAATCGCATAAGTACTTAGGAGTCTCGATTGTCAGAGCAAACGTTAAATTCTGTAAAAACGCTGTCAAATTTGATTGAAATATTGAACAGCTGCAAAAACGTGAGGATTGTTGAATGGCGAGTTTTTTTTTCTCTCTTTTTCCCCAGCCATGATTGCATTTGCAATTCCGTTCCTCATTCCTACTGCTCTCTTATTTAAATATAAATGTTCTGTCATCGTGTTTAAATTCTCCTATAATGCCCCGGTAAAAGGACTTTGGCCCGAGTGGACTTTTGGAGGGCCATTCTGAATTTCTGAGGGCAAAGTCATTTGACCAGGGCATCACTTTGACCAGGGCATTACTTTGACCAGGGCATTACTTTGACCAGAGCATTACTTTGACCAGGGCATTATTTTGACCAGGGCATTACTTTGACCAGGGCATTACTTTGACCAGGGCATTATTTTGATCAGGGCGTTAACTTGAGCAGGGCCTTACTTTGATCGGGGCGTTACTTTGATCAGGCGTTACTTTGATCAGGGCGTTACTTTGATCAGGGCATTACTTTGATCAGGGCGTTACTTTGATCAGGGCGTTACTTTGATCAGGGCTTTACTTTGGCCAGGGCGTTATTTTGACCAGGCGTAACTTTGACCAAGCGTTACTTTGACCAGGGCATTACTTTGACCAGGGCGTTACTTTGACCAGGGCGTTACTTTGACCAGGGCGTTACTTTGACCAGGGCGTAACTTTGACCAGGGCATTACTTTGACCAGGGCGTTACTTTGACCAGGGCGTTACTTTGACCAGAGCGTTACTTTGACCACCATGGCGTTACTTTGACCACCAGGGCGTTACTTTGACCACCAGGGCGTTACTTTGACCACCAGGGCGTTACTTTGACCAGGCGTTACTCTGACCAGGGCATTACTTTGACCAGGGCCTTTGACCAGGGCGTTACTTTGACCAGGGTATTACTTTGACCAGGCGTTACTTTGACCACCATGGCGTTCTGACCAGGGGGACCATTAGGGCTTTGACCAGGGGCTTTGACCAGGCGTTACTCTGACCAGGGCATTACTTTGACCAGGGCGTTACTTTGACCAGGGTATTACTTTGACCAGGGCATTACTTTGACCAGGGCGTTACTTTGACCAGGGCGTTACTTTGATCAGGGCGTTATTTTGACCAGGCGCAACTTTGACCAAGCGTTACTTTGACCAGAGCGTTACTTTGACCAGAGCATTACTTTGATCAGGGCATTACTTTGACCAGGGCATTACTTTGACCAGGGCGTAACTTTAACCAGGGCATTACTTTGATGAGGGCGTTACTTTGACCAGGGCGTTACTTTGATCAGGGCGTTACTTTGATGAGGGCGTTACTTTGACCAAGCGTTACTTTGACCAGGGCGTTACTTTGACCGGGGCATTACTTTGATCAGGGCATTACTTTGACCAGGGCATTACTTTGACCAGGGAATTATAGGAGAATATAAACACGATGCCAGAACATTAACTTTTTTATAAAAATTTCAATTACTTTTGCTCTAAAACTCCCCAAAAACAAAATTTAGATATCTATTTTTGAATTAAAAGCACCTTTATTTTTAAAACTTTCGAAAAACCTTTCAAAAAACCAACCCATAGATAAAATGAACTAATTATTTTGAATATTTCATAAAAATAACAAATAAAAATAACTACATTTCCAAAAATGAGTGAGGAAAATCAAACAGCAATTAAACTGTTAAAGGCCAGTTATCGTCTCTATAACGCGGAGGTACATATATTTTAATTCGTGTGTTTTGATTGGTCGAAATGCAACTGTACAATTAAACTGTTAAAGGCCAGTTATCGTCTCTATAACGCGGAGGTACATATATTTTAATTCGTGTGTTTTGATTGGTCGAAATGCAACTGTACAATGTGCACTTACATTGATAGGCCAATCAGTATCGTTTTGGAATAAAATGTACACCGCCGCATTTTAATCACAATAGATGGTCTTTAAACATCAAATCAAAATATTACTGACAACATATCAATTGGATTTTTATATATAGAATAATACGTTATTAATTGAAACAGTATATTATTACCATAAAAACATAAGCCCCCCAAATAAAGTAAGTCAGTCCGCGCCGAATACATTTGAGCACTATCGCCCCGTTGTTATGGTCGAAACGAGGCGGATTTCTATAACAACATATATCTGTAAATATACATTTTATAACATATTGTATAGTCTCTGGCTGATTTCACAAGAAAAACACTTAGTTGAATCTGCAATATTGTGGAATTTATAATACCCTAAAAGCGCTAGGTTTTCCTTTCAACCGTTGAATGATTCTGGGAAATTCCGCATACATATCAGCAGATACTTTATCTGGTTCGTATAAGTCGTGAATCTTGTAAGCAGGTTGGTTCTTTTCTGTAATTTTTACAAATATAAAGGATTAGTTGAATGGTCTATATAAACAAGTTCATAATTATAATAGAATTTGACAAGAAACGAAATGGTGAAGAATGCATTCGAAATTTATGTTTCATTTGTGTTACAAAAACTAGTGTGGAAAATTAGGTATTTTACAGACCCCGGCCTCGGTGGTAACGCTTCTGCTTTAGGGCTTCATTGTCAATCGAATGAATATACATTATATAAAACAATGCATAAAGAGTGGTGAATGTGGGGATTTGACGTCACAACTAGTCTGTTTCAGTCGTTGCTATGGCAGAAATAAGACAAATAAAGATTTTAAAATATTTTCTTCGCCGTTTTGTTTCTTTTACCTGTGTAAGCCCCCTTAACAAACTTGTTTGACATACTAAACTAGCCAGTTGAACTTGTTTGACTTACTAAACTAGCCAGTTGAACTTGTCTGACATACTAAACTAGCCAGTTGAACTTGTTTGACATGCTAAACTAGCCAGTTGAACTTGTTTGACTTACTAACTAGCCAGTTGAACTTGTTTGACATGCAAAACTAGCCAGTTGAACTTGTTTGACATACTAAACTAGCCAGTTAAAATTGTTTGACTACTAAACTAGCCAGTTGAACTTGTTTGACATACTAAACTAGCCAGTTAAACTTGTTTGACTACTAAACTAGCCAGTTGAACTTGTTTACGTACTAAACTAGCCAGTTGAACTTGTTTGACTACTAAACTAGCCAGTTGAACTTGTTTGACTACTAAACTAGCCATTTGAACTTGTTTGACAACTAAACTAGCCTGTTGAACTTGTTTGACTACTAAACTAGCCAGTTGAACTTGTTTGACTACTAAACTAGCCATTTGAACTTGTTTGACTACTAAACTAGCCAGTTGAACTTGTTTGACTACTAAACTAGCCAGTTGAACTTGTTTGAATACTAAACTAGCCAGTTTAGCGTAATCAAAATAGGCGTATTTTGGTCATCGTTACAACAGTACAATGAGTCTATGTGAATCTCACATTTTTAATAACCATTTCAACATTTCAGCAGCTCTAAAACAAGTTCAAGATCTGTTTTTTTTTTTTCTTTTACTTCGTATATTTGGGCTCTCATTCATCTCATTCATATTTCAAGCGATTGCGCATATATTTGCATAAGGTGCTGGTTGTCTTTGACACGTCACGTTGCTCAATTACGAGCAAAATAAAGCTTAGTTAACAAATAAGCATTAACCGTAGTACAATTGAACTTCAGTTTGAACGCGCTGGGTACACGACCGCACTAAGGGCTCATCCGGGTTTTAATCACCAATGTCGCAATCATAGCGAAATACACAACTTAACACATATTTCAAAGGGTTTTGAACTTTTTTTATCTGTTTATTGTTCGTAAATCTCACCGACAGTTTAGCCTGAAACAGGGCCGGATTAAGACTTGATGAGGCTAAGCTAGTACTAATAGTTATGAGGCCCCAGAAAAGGCAATTTAATTTCTTGAAACAGGAAATTATTAAATGAGCTTGAGAGTTGTACTTCATGACCGGATGACAGCATTGAATGTATTTTTAACTAAAAAATATAAAATGAAAGATATACTATGACAGCAATTCATTCAAAGTGAGGCCATGCACTTTTGATGCCAGGCCCTAATTAATAGCTTTCTTAGTTTGTGCCTTAATCAGTAGTAATGTCTGAAGTTAAATGTAATCAATGAACCAATTGATGTCAAAGATCTATGAACATGTATAGCAATTTCTTTATGGGCTGGAAAAGGATTAAAATCTGAGCAAATCAGATTTTGAATTTAGAAAAAACCACATTTAGTTTTTGAGTAATGGCTGTCAGATTTTAAATTATGTGAAATCTATGACGTATGACTGGGCGAACAGCTAAAACTCTTTGTGTTATTCTTTAAATTTCTTCACTAAATAAATCTTAATCACTCAAAATGATGGGTAGTCAAAATGATGGGTAGTCCAAATGATGGGTAGTCCAAATGATGGGTAGTCCAAATGATGGGTAGTCCAAATGATGGGTAGTCCAAATGATGGGTAGTCCAAATGATAAGTAGTCCAAATGATGGGTAGTCCAAATGATGGGTAGTCAAAAGTCTATTCCTGTTGGATTGGTTAAAGACTTTAAAATATTTCGTCAGAATTTGCTGTACCACTTTAAAGAATTATGACAGACATTTTAATAGCAAAGGATTTACAAAAGAAAATATATACCAAGGAAATACATTACAAAACATTTGCAGAAAATATGCAAATTGCTGCCTGAGATTTAAAACCAGGGGAAGAAATCCCACGTGGTTTGATGCCAACTTTGAATGAGAAGCAATTTTGTTTTTATCGTATATCTTTTAAATGTTGTGGTATATACACTTTTAGTTTATTTATAATACTAGAACATGTAATTTGTGTATAATTTGTTGCTTGTTTTAAGTGCTTAGGTTTTTGCCTTAAGCTTTAAGCCACAATCACAACAACCAATGAAAAGTTGTATTTGGCTCCACCTGACATGAATAATGATGAAGTCAACAACTCAACATTCTATAAGATCCTGTATCATCATTGCTTTTATCAACAGCATCATACCAAGTTTGATTTAAATCTGACATGGGTTTGTGGAAATATGAGCATGAACAGAATTTCAGTTAGTCCTACCTTCTCATTAATATTCAGGACCAAAAACAATAGGGATAATCTGCAGATCACAACACACCCATATACCAAACATGGCATAAATCCACCTTGAGATATCGTGTTTAGAAGCTTGTTAACAAAATTTTACATTTAGAAAGGCCTACTAAGTAAAAGTCATGACATCAGCACCAAAAATAATAGGACTCTATCTACGAACAACAGCACACCAATGACATAAATCCACCACACGGTTCTTAAAATATCTTGTTTACAAACTGTTTACATTTAACTCCGCTTACTAATTAATATTCATGACATCAGCACCAAAAACAATAGACCTCATTAAGAGATCACAATACATCCATATACCAAGTATGACATAAATCCGCCGCATGGTTCTTGAGATATCGTGTTTAAAAGCTTGCTAACAGAATTTTACATTTAATCCCGCCTACTAATTAATATTCATGAGATCAGCACCAAAAACAAAAGGGGTCATTTACAGACCGCATCACACCCATATACCAAGTATAACATAAATCCACCACACGGTTCTTGAGATATCGTGTTTACAAGCTTCTGTCACAGACACAAACATACATACAAACATACATACATACTAACATGCATACACGCATACATTCACACATACACGCATACATACACGCATACATACATACATACATACATACATACATACATACATACAAACATACATACATACATACATACATACATACATACATACATACATGCATGCATACATACATACATACATACATACATACATACATACACACGCCAGCATGACTAATAGGTTCCTTATGCAATCGCATCGGAACCAAAAAAGGTGAATGTTTATCCGATTTTAATAATTTATTCTACTATGATTTTGGATTTTAAACCAATTGCCTGTACCCGTCCATACCTTTAAAATTGATAGCGTCGTTCTCAACCATTGAAGCCTTGCAGAATTAAAGATATATGGACAGAAAGCTAGAAGAACATGCTATCTTCTGCAATCTAATAGCAGTCAACAGGTTAATTTCTACATAGACAAAAGAGTTCAAGGAAAGGTATCGTGCCATAAATACATTCAGAAGTAAACGCCTCAGTGCTAGTAACGTCATTTCCGGTTTTTAATTTTCCCTATTGATCGCGAGAAATCTTCGTTGTTATCGATCACACATCCGCGCAACCGAACTGCATGCAGTTGCGTAGCCACAGGAGGGGTGGGCGGACCCCTCCCCCACTTTTTCAAAGAAATTTTCAAAAAAATGGATAATCTTTTCTTTTTATATATTTTTTTTGCTTAAAGGAATATTCCCACGTTTTTTGTAAAAAGGAAATTATTTGAAAGAGCATACTTTTAGAGCCAATTTGGTACAAAAATCAGGTTGATATCATATTTTGTTCAGGAGATATGGATTTTTAAGAATTTCTTTAAATGCATTTTAAAGTTTTTGTACAGTATGATGAATTCGTGCTTGATGATGTCATAGAGGCAATTCCAGTGCAAATGTTTATGAATTTCTTTGAACGTTAATTGGTTGTTTCTGTATGGGTTAAAACAATATTCCAAAAGTTATTAAAGTAGGGTATATTTGGCAATGTATATAATACTTGACTTTTCATCAATTTTTTTTTTTAGCAGGTTTTACTCATAAATAGGATGATAGATTTAATGAAATACATCAACTTTGTGGGAGAATGTGTTGCTGTGATGTCATACTGAGCCTTTTCCTATTCGTTTATTGCCATTTTTTTGTGAACCTTAAATTTAAATATCTCCTGGTAGGAATAACATATCAACATGATTTTTTGTTTCTAAAATTTTCACTTTTTTTTTTGTGTGAAAGGTTACAAAAAAACATGAGAATATTCCTTTAAAACAAACAAAATGAGCCAAGCTTGAAAACTTGGGAGGATCTAGGACCTTCTCGAACTCCAGTCACTTTTTTAATGCTGGCTACGCCACTGCCTGCTTGTGTTTTCGATAACATCAAAGATTTATCGCAAGCAATAAGAAAAATTAAAAACCGGAAGTGACGTTACCAGCATGGCGGCGTTCACTTCTGATTTTTTTAGTTTTTTTAATTAGCATTATCTTTATTTCCATTTTTTATTATAGGACGATATCTTTCCTTTCTAATCTGAGTAGGTCAGATTTAAAACAAAGTTGTTTTATTTTCATAAACTGAAAAATGTATTTCTCAACTTTCTACAAACCCCCAAAATCTGTGTCGGTCAGAAAAAATAATAACAATGTATGCATTCTTTGTGAGCCTGCATGAATTATGTTTTTTTCATTATGTTGACCTTTCTACATATTAGTCATAAAACAGTATGAACACTAAAATTATAACCCCTAACACCAGCTCGCACAAACAGTAACATATGGTTTTGTTTAGGATATGTCAACACGATTTAGGCGTTTACGAGTTCCCAATTAGAGCTCAATCTAGTCTACCGCCATGCTACAATATATACGGCTCCCTGGTATGATTTAACAGTTTAAACGAGGTTATGATGTCATTTTCTGATAACGAGGAAATGAAAGTTCAAACTTATAACAGGGGAGTTGTCATTTAGAAAAATGACAACTCCCTGATAAGAATCAGCACGTTTGTTGTCGAAGCGTAAATATACGAGCAGATCAGTTTTTGAATTTTGGAAACTTTAACTGTTTAAAGCACTTATAATTTTTGAGCTATGGCGGCTGATCAAAGTTTGATTAGTTTTCGATTAATGCGAAAGTTATGATCATGTGATGTATGAGTCTATGACCAGATGACTGGGCAAACAATTCGAAACAATTTAAATCCAATACCTGGAAGGTCTTTGCTAAATCTTAGTCACTGAAAATCACGGGGAAGTCTTATCCTGCTGGAATTTGATATGGGGTATGGCATAAGACTAAAAAAAATGCTTGGTCAGAATTTCCTGCGTCATTTCAAAGAATCATGGCAGACAAAACAAATGATTTACAACAGAAAATACCAAGGTCGTCCTGTAATACCTCACAAAATTTGCATAAAATATGCAAATTGCTGACTGAAATTTTGATTTAATTTTCTGCTACTATGATGGATTTTCATAGATTTTAAAGCAATGTAGCTAATGTTGCCTCTATACCTTGAAATGTATATAGACGTAGAAGAAACTGGAACAGCTGTCATTGCTGTTAAATCTATTTACAATGCAAGTCGCATAAATAATGATACAAATCGGTTTAATATTGACGATAGGGCAGTAGGGTGGTCTTATTATTTCTTATGTTAATCATTGTTTCAATTGTCTTATCATAATTCTTTAAAGGGGAGCCAGACGCGAAGCATCCCATTCTCACCACCACCACACATTTCTTATGTTGACATACAAAGTCATGGTTGTACCCTTCCCCTCCCCACCGGGTCCACCCCCAATAGTTTGGAGGCTGGCCGCAACTGAGTGGAGCACTAAATTTTGACCGTCTAGATTGTTTGTTCCTTATATTAACCCCATCTCTTCCTCGCCCTCAGTTGCTCGTCCCTACCCCACCCTATCAATTTCTAACAGGAATATCTCCATTCTAACCATTTTCAGTGGCTGAGATAGCTGTTTAGAAAATGAAATTCAAGAATGATACAAAGATGTTGAGCTGTCCGCCCCCTTCACATGTTCACTATACTATACATCACAAATGTAGCATATGGACATCGCCGTGAGTCCTACTAGCCTACGGCACTTCAGACCTGCTAGGACTATTTCAATAACAAAAGCAAGAAAGGATGTAAAAAATTATATACTGACAATAAATAATCTTCGTAATTATGGAAAAATTAACAGATAAAGAACATTTAGGGAAACCAGAACCAAAAGGTTTTCATACGCTGATTGATTTGCAAAATTTGTATTGAACTCTCATGTCATTGCATATCATGAAATTTTTGTTCCATGATATTTATTCATAAGCCACACCCATCATGCAATCAATCAAAATGTTGACAACATTAGTATTTGCACAATAAATAACAACATCATCAAAGCAAGTATGATGCAAAAGCGATTGCTCATTTATCCTATTTCCAGAATTTGTCAGTAAGCCCCGCCTGCTCATTAGCATTCATGACATCACTACCACAACATTATAACATACGTAAAGACCATAACCCATCTGTGTACCACATATAGCATAAATCTGATATTTCTTTTATAGTGTTTACATCATTTAGCACTTTCATATTAAGCCACGCCCACCATGACATATGTTGATAACATAAGCATGTACACAATAAACAACAAAATTACCATGCCCAATATGACGCAAAACGGACATACAGCTACTCAGTTATCACTTTTCCTAAATTTTCACTTTAAGCCCCGTCCACTTATTAGATAATCATGAAATCACTACCACTAACATTAGGTCACATCTGCAGACTATGAGCTACCTGTGTACCACTCATAATAGGAATCCAGTTCACAGTTTTTGAGATATCGTGTTACTTGTGCTTTTTGTTTATCAAATCATATTAAACCCTTCCCACTACGAATAATATTGAATTTCAACGTTTTTATACAATGAAAACATGCACACTAGCTAACATCATTATTATAACAAAATATTAAACAAAACAAAACATGTGATTGTCAAAATAAGAGCATTTCAGAACTTTTATATTAAGCCCCGCCCACTCATACATACATACATACATACATACATACATACATACATATATACATGCATACATACATACATACATACATACATACATACATACATACATACATACATACATACATACATACATACATACATACATACATACATACATACGCCATTATGACCGCATAGGTTCCTGATGCTATCGCATCGGAACCAAAACAGTTTAACAGCCTTAGCGCACCAACAATCACTCGAAACATATTAGCGCCTGTCCGCCTATTAGTTTCATTTTCAACGTTAAAAGGGTTAAAAATTAAGCAGTCCAAAAATCATTTTATGCTGGCATCAAAATTATGACGGCATGAAGTAAACAAACGATCGGTAATGTACAACCTTTACACTAATTCCATTGAAGAATTATGTTTATCTATCTAAATGTCACGTAGGCCAGCCGTTTATTCAAACAGAAAGGTTAAAGGTCAGTGACCTTAACGGTATCAATCAGAAAAACTGAAACTAAAAGACAATTGTAACAGGGAAGTGCCACTCTAGAATGTCACTTGTTGCACCATATGGATCCATGCATGCTCTGGAGGTACCTGACATTCTTGTGCCCCTGAGATTAGGCGCGCAGCTTACGAAGCGAAATCTAGGGACTGACGCAGGGGCGTAGGATGAGTCACCCATTAGGGGGGAAAGAACGCAAAACAAAATCCCTGTCACAAGCGAACAAATTCCATCAGACGTTGCTACTCAACTAGAAATCTTCAATTTTCGTGAAATTTCCTACCACTTTAAAAAAAAAATATCCTTCCTTTTACGAGAAATTTTCACACTTATTTTCGGAAGATTCCACCCATTTTCGGGAAGATTCCACCCATTTTCGGGAAGTTATCTAAATATCCTTTAATCTAACCAACTTTTCCTTCAATTACACCAACTTTTTCTTCAATTTAATCCAATTTTCCTTTAATTTACTAAATTTTCTTACAACTCTAAAAGATTTTTATTCCATTATTTCCCAAAATTCCCCCATTTAATTGTTTAACATCCCAACCGATAAGAAGGCATGCAACTGTGAAGGTGTATATGTGGAATTCTCTCAGAGAGTAGCAGTTTGCTTAGTAAAGCTGAATACCAATACACATTAAACAATCCATTCCCCGTATACCCTCCACATCCCCGCGTCCCCTTCCCCACCAAACTCCATCATCCATGTCCATGTTTCCCCTTCACCATAATACCGTAATGTTGCAAGGGTATATTTTACGTAATGCTAACATCATACAATGTTATCTTACTATTGGTATGTATACACCCACACACACATACTGATAAAGGCGGTATCTGAGGTGCAAGGGGGTGTCCACCCCTACACCCCCCTCCCCGCCCCATCTTTTGCATGGTGATGCCCATCTAAAATGCACATTCAATAACAGGCATACATACGATGAAATAAATAGTACCTAGCAACTCCCTGATAATACTCGATCGTTTACAATGGTCAAATAAAAATCGATTGGTTTATGGCACGATTTCCCCACATGTCGCAATCATAATTAAAAGAGAAAATGATATGAAGAATATGTTTACCCAACTTTAAACACTGTAATGAATGCAACTAAGCCTAATCAACCGTAACCACTACAAACACTATTATACACGTGTGACTCGTGGCGTGTCACGGTGGCGTGTCACCAAACAATAGGTAGTCTCTCATTCCAAATAAGCCGCTTTTGAGCGATACACTTTAACAACTGCATGTGTTTCGCTTTAATCGGTTTATATTTACATTTCCCTCAACAGTCCGGTCCACGCTCCCAAACGGGAGATCTCCCAAATGGGAAATTTTTGTCATTATAATCTACAATGCAGCTTTCCAAATTCATATCGCTCTAAAGAAATACATAACAGTAAAATACGAAGCCAAAGGTAAGAAAAATGCAGCGAAATATTCAAATTTGATTATTGTAATAGAACGATGAAATTATTTTCTCCAGCGCAAATTTGACTTTCACCAGGAATTTTAACAAAATAAAAAAAAAACTATTTCTCATCACATTAATTATGCATGTAATGAACATTCCTCGAGCTTTTTAGGTTAATTAATCATTAATAACAATTAAGGAGAATAGCTATCTGGCTAACTTGAGCTTAACTGGAAGAAAATATGGTATAAACCATGCAATTATGGTATAAACCATGAAAATATGGTGTAAACCATGAAAATATGGTATAAACCATGAAAATATGGGTATAAACCATGAAAATATGGTATAAAGCATGAAAATATGGTATAAACCATAAAAATATGGTATAAACCATGAAAATATGGTTTAAACCATGAAAATATGGTGTAAACCATGAAAATATAGTATAAACCATGACAATATGGTATAAACCATGAAAATATGGTATAAACCATGAAAATATGGTATAAACCATGGAAAAAAAAATATTTCAAATTTGATTAGCCGTAACTCGGAGACTACCAGACTACAGGTGTTCACTTAAAGGATTAGTTCAGGGGTCAAGCAAGTCTATCTTACATGACAAAGGACTTCAAAAGAACTAAAATGGTGAAGAAAGCATTCAAAAATCTTATTCCGTTGAGAAGATATTAAAGGGTTTAGTTATGTGGTCAAGCAAGCATATATATCTATTATAAGGACTGTAACTTCAAAAGAGTCACAATAGTGAAGAAACCATTCAAAAATCAACGACTGAAATCGGACTAGTTGTGATGTCATAGCCCCAGATTCCTCAAAGTCGTTATGTATTCTATCATGTTTTGTCCTGCGAATTTGAGGCTTGAAAACCATGGGATATGTCAGAAAAGTATAACTGAATCTAGTAAGAATATCTATAATGTACCACCTGAAGACAGTTTAAGGAAATATAACTTAAACAGTAAAAAAAAGAAACTTTCTTTAAATACATTAACAATAGCTAAGAACCAACTTTCCATAGTAGACTTACTACACCTGTACACCAGTCATTTCTACACAACAGAGCTCTGAAAAATAAATAAATAAACAAAACTTGAATATCTTCTTAACGGAATAAGATGTTTTAATGCTTTCTTCACCATTTTGTTTCTTTTCATATAAGACGGACATGCTTGACCACTGAACTTCATCCATTAAAGACTATTCTCTTCAGGCGCATTTAAAATTTCGACATGCCCATACACCTTTAAAGCCACACTCCAAATTTGAACCAAATTATAATCATAGAGGTATCTCCTATAGTCTCTATGTAGTACTAACATAGACCACCTACTACCAGACTACAGCAATTTGGGTTTTTGATGGGTTCCAACTGGTTCGAAGACTCTTAAATGTCAGAACCGATCGGGAGTTGAAAAACTTTGCAAAACTTTTAACTCTTTCTTTCTTTGATCGTGTTTCCCTATAACAAAGTAGTCTACGATCATCATACCTTCATTCAGTTTTTATCTTTTTGATGAGTTTTCTACAGTTCTTAAGGTATTTCCTTTTTTTCGTTTTAATAAAAAAAAAAAAACCCATGTGTGAGATTTTCGGGTTCTGAAGAAGTATTTTCGGAATAACAATCAGACCAATGCAAACCTCTAGCAAGGCGAAAGGATATGAAAATTGCCTTGAAGTGACGTGACGCATAGACTAGACTAGACTGATATTTCTAACAAATCATATACTTTGTAATGTGTTCACGAACAACATGGAACGTAAAATTTAATTGTATTTTGAATTGTACAAGAGAGTTTAATGATATATTTGCTATATAAGAATAATATCAATTATGACTTGCAAGGCATACCAGTAAGTCCTTAAAATGGACTAAAACTAAGAAATAAATTAACCTCGTTATCTATATAATATTTTTTACACAAATTTGCATCGAGCTGCAGCAAACCTTTTTTTTAGAGATTTTTTTCTTTTCTTTCGGGAAACATTTTGCATTAGGAAATTGCCAAAATGATCCTTACTTCAAAACCGCACAAACTAAGCAGATCTGAGAAAGTTTTTCGATGTGTTGTGGTGCATGATTTTTCGGGCAGAAGCTTCTGTGGCGAAACGGTATGACAATTTCCATGATGTGATTCATTACATACACGGGTAAATTTAAATACACTGTACAGCTGTATCAGCCATTGTGAATCGAATATAAGTGTGTGTGATACTGGGTGGACCATTATGATGAATATATGATGAGACAATCCGAGGTGCACTGTACCTGGAAGCCTGGGAGTCACAAACATGAAGTGGGAATTAAGGCTATTAGCCCCAGTGGTGTCTGGCATTCCCAACCAATGATTGTCTTGTCATGATTTGAGACAATGTTTTGACCAGATACTTTAAATCATATTGCTAAATTGTTATAATCTTTATGTTAACACAAAAAATGGCCTATAAAATCAAATGATGTCAATTACAAAAATGACAGCTATGAATCGATCCCATCACCAGTGGTTCCAGTACTTTGATCTTATCGCAGTGAGCTGAAGGTTTAGGCCTATCATCTATTGCCACCAATGTCGGATCCTATTTACATAATATATGAACCTTTACATACCAAATTGTATAAAGTAAACAGAAAATACTGTGCAATACAGACCTTGAACTTAACAACGTTAATATGCAGTTTACATGCACTTAAGCCTAATGAATATAATAATTTGAAAATCTTATCTGAAATTAATGGCTATATATTTTCAAATAGCGGCACATTCTTTACGTCTGGGCGGTAGCTTAATCAGATGGCTGGATAATAATAATACACATAAATATAAACATATACTAGGTTCAATCAAAGATATATTTATATAGTATCTTTGGGTTCAAAAAACGGTCAAATTAAATTAGAAAATTTTCTAGCAACATGCACGTATCTGCGTCAGTTTAGAATATGCTGATATGCATTGCGTGTCGACTCGACACGTTTACTATAATCCATTAATATAATCGATAGAAGTCTAAAATGATTTATCAGGAAAAAGAGATTATAATATATATCTGCATAACATGAAGCCCTGCACTTGCCGGTTTATTTTACAATTTGTCAGTTTCTGTCAACAGGTCAAACAGCATATATACGGTTAACGTTCTTTTCTTATATGCATTTTTTTTTTTTTAAAGACGATATGAGGGACATGGTATTTCAGCATTTACAAATAGGATAAACATACACATTTCATGTAACCTGACCATTTAACCTTAACGAACTGATTTCGGTTGTGACGTCACCAAATAGATTTCGCAGGCACAATTTGCATTTTTTTTTGCAAATCATAAATTTGCATATTTTATGCAAATCGTGAATTTGCATATTTTATGCAAATTTGAAATTGTATTTCAGGGCGACCTTAATTTTTTGTATTTCAAATTCTTTAGATTTTTTAAATGTCTATGAATAATTCTTTGAAGTGGTGCAGCAAATCAAATCTGACCAAAAGTTTTGACTCTTTGAAATGCCCACAATACAATTCAACCAGGAATGTACTTGCCTATCATTTTCAGTGACTAGCATTTAGGAAAGAAATTAGGAAAAAGAATTACATAACGATTTTGAGCTGTTCGCCACGCCATTTTTCGAGAGAAAAAAATTCACAAATTTCGAATGAATTAAAAACTAATCAGCCATAACTCTAATCTGAAAGTCTTTTTTTCCCCTTCTCCACAATTTCAATAACAGATTTTAAAGGAGCACTAGACCGAAAAGTGAGGCCGTATTTTTTAAAAGGTCCCCCCATATCGAATGGAAGCTTGAAGTTTATCGATCTGTTGTGGATAATATATCTGTGAAATTCGCAAAAACGAGCGCCCACACTTTTCGGTCTCGTGCTCCTTTAACATGATTATGCTCCTTTAAAATCTGAAAGGATTAGTTCAGAGGTCATACATGTCCATCTTATATCAAAAGAAACAAAAAAGACTGTGGTGTAGCGGTTATCATACCTGTCTACAGACCACAAGGCCCTTCAAAAGAAACAAAATGTCCGTGTAAAACGTGATAGCATTTCAAAAATCTTATTTAAGAACGCATTCAAAATCTTAAGGAGATATTTAAGTTTAAAGCTCGGTTTTATTGTGTAGAAATGACTGGTGTAGTAAGTCTACTATGGAAAGTTGGCGTCCTCATCCTCAGATTCTTAATAATTGTTAATGTATTTTAAAAAAGTTTAATTTAATTTTTCACTACTTAAAATATTTTCCCCTGAACTTTCTTCAGTTGGTAAGGCCTAATCATTATAAATACCCATTCTAGATTCAGTTTTAAGTTTTACTACTTTTTAGCTCAACATCCCTTTGAGGGATTTGAGCTTATGCGATGACTCATCTGGTTTCGCCCGGATACGTTCGGATTTTTGCAGCGTTTTTCATATCCTAAGCGTTTTTTGGATATTTTGCTGTGTTGCTATGTTTGCCTTAAATGGATCGATATATTGATGCAATAACAGTTCATATTGTTGCGTTGTTTTAACGAATTCTGCATTCCAAAATTCAATACAAAATGTTTCATATACTCGGATTTCACTCGGAGCAATCCGCATGAATTTAGCATATATAATAACAATGGCTCGGGAAATACCACTGAATATCTCCGTTGTAATAAAGCTATAATTGCATTGGCTGGAGCGTCAAATACCGTCTGGCACATATGCTAATCGAGCTTGATATCCCCGGCTGTGGGATATCTCCCAGTGTGCAGTCCCAATTGGGGTATTACTTGTGTAGTTGGGAGCTCATTTGGGCTATAAATTGGGTTTAAAAAAAAATCTATTAATAGCTAAAGAATGGCTAAATAGCTTAAATAGGTTATTTCAACCATATAATGCGATTGAATCTCTGGCTGTAAAATCACCAGTGTTGATAACTCACTGATAAAAAAATATAAAAATATGAAAAAATTAAAAAACACCTTTGAGGTGCACGAGTCCCTTGTCGCATTAGACGCATGACCTGGCTTGCAGTAATCTTACCCACAATAACTTGTTTTTCGTTTGCAAGGCTACAGATTGTATTACTGTAACTTATGCATAAATCCAGTGTCTTTTTAAAGAAATTCTTAGTGCTGGGGTGGGGTAGGGAGCCAATACACAAAATGGACCTATTCAATTAATTTTTGTTTTGTTATATGCTTGGGTGAATTTTGCTTTCTTTTCGGAAATTTTGCTTCATTTCAGGACAATTTTCTTCGATTTTCAGAACATCTTCTTGAAAATTTCTTTCATTTTCGGGTGGTTTTCTTCAAATTTCGGAAATTTTTGTTCATTTTCAGAAAATATTGCCTTTTTTCGGCAACTTTGTGGCCAATTGTGGGGTAATTTCCTTCAGTTCTGGACAATTGTCTTTGATTTTCAGACCAATTTCGTAAATTATTTTTTCATTTTTGGGTAGACCTACTATTTTTTAATTTTCATAACATTTTTCTTTAATTATCAGAAAATTGTGCTCATTTTCGGGGCCCAGGGCCTGTAAGGTTTACCCATCCTTCAGAGTTTTCATTATAGGTCATTCCATCGACCCCCATGCAGGCACATAACTTTCTGGAATAGTCAATACCAGATCTGCGGCTATCATACCAATAGTTTTAAAATCTAATCATGAGCCTACTCCCCGAAAGAACAAACAATTATCATACCATGATCTTTCCACCGGTCCTTTTTTGACTCGAATTGTAATAACAACTGCGAGTCAAAAAAGTTGATTTTTCTGAATACCTAGCAAGAAATACCCTCCAAATAATTAATCTAATACAATAATAGTAACACATCTGAGAACTGCCTTTTATCAGGGCTTAGCCTGAGATTAAATTACCCAGATTTACCCCCCCTCCCCCCCCCCCTCCACCCCCTCCCCCTTCCCCCTCCAGGACAAGCACCCAACTGCTTGGCCCTTTAATCAAGCCTTTTCCCAAAGTGACTCCATGAAATGATATTGCCATCCCCAATCTGTCATGAGACAAAGGTCAGGTTGCCCTGTCATGCCCTGTCATGCACATTCAATTCAATCTTATCATTAACGTTTGAATTATGAACCCGATAATTTAAGCATTTTCGTACAAATTAAGAAGAAAAAACGAAAAAAACAAACATGAAACAACAAAAATATATATTTCAATTTGGCCTATCAAATGTTTTAAATTCCATACTTCAGAGTTTCTGTCTAATAATAAATTTTAGAAACATAGCATTCAATTAAAACAAAAAAAGGTCTTACATTTCTAAATCGGCGCTTCGTTATGTAATCTGCTATGAACACCTCGCCGTCAGCCATATTAACTGGTTTAATCCGATTTCATCAACACGATCCCAAGCAAAGTTGAAACAAGCCGACGAGACAAGTCAATTAATTTTCATCTGCAATTTGTTCATCAATAAAATCCTAACCCGACGACACAACCCCAGTTTTATTCCGATATAATCCTTTTAATATATCCTATAGTTTCCCGCTAAGACGTAGAAAGCCAACACGTTTTAATTACGACGTTTCAAATATTGCACTTATTGATTTTGTTCATATTCCCGAATCATACAAGACGAAAAAGTTGCCAGTTTTTTTTAAATCAAAACACTTCAACTGAAAAGATCAACAAACACGTATCAACGATCTTCCTTGAGAAATAAACGGGAAACAGATTGAGACATAAGAATACATCTTCACGTGTATGTACTATTAACACGCTTTCCAAACGACATGACGCGAATGAATAAATACAACGAATGAATCTCCTTTAAAAAAGGTAAATAAAAATCCAGTTAACAGACACTTAAGCGTGCTATTGGTTGAATGCTTTCACGATTATTTGTATGTAACGGTTAATGATTGCTGCCTGAGACCATACGTTTGATATGATGAAATATATATGACATTGCGTCTCTGTTCGAAATATAATGTATAGATTTGCTATGAGGTGATTTTTCTTTGCGGGTTACAATCTTTATTGTATATACGACAGCTCCTTGTGTAAAAGATTACAAAATCCTCCCAACTTGCAGACTAGTATAAACGCAGCTATTTTCTCGCTGTAAAAGATATAACATGACTACAAACATGTCACCCCCACCCCCCACCCCTCCACCTCACACACACACACACACACACACACACACACTATTCAGTCCAGTTTTGTAATATCGATATTATCAAACCAGAGAAATAACAACTTCCGTGTACCAGGGCCGTGATTCCCGGGGGGACAGAGGACTTTTCACCAGAAATTTAAAAATTGGTACATTTTGGGGAAAATTGCCTCTTGTCCCCTCCCCACACTTTTTTGGATTAGAGGCCATCCCCTCCCCCCCTCCTTCTCCCCCCCCCCCCCCCTCCCACTCAAATCAGAAATATGAGAAATACACCCTGCCATGTACGTAGCTGCCTATATCATTTTTTTTTTTTTTTTTAAGTGTACGTGGCGATGAACAGACGAACAGGGTATAAACATGTCATTATTATCTGATTATTGAGAGCACCTGCCGCACCAGAAAGCCCAGGAAAGCCCAGGAACTTGAGCCCTACGATTTTGGACGATTTGAAGGTTCAAAATCTTTTAATTTTTGTCATCATTTCTCTGTTGATATGTTCTTTGAAGTACACACGTGTCAATAAACTGATGTGCCATTTAGTCACCAATATACATGATCTATTTCCGCCGGAAAATATGTCACTTTCCATAAGTTTGAATGCCGCTTAAATTATGGGCCTCATGAGTTCCCCCTAAATTTCAAAAAATTCAAAGAGGGGGTTCAAGCTCATCCAAAACAACCCTCTTCTGCTCTGGTAATTATGGGCCTCATGAGTTCCCCCTAAATTTCAGAAAATTGAAAGAGGGGGTTCAAGTCCATCCAAAACAACCCTCTTCTGCTCTGGTAATTATGGGCCTCATGAGTTCCCCCTAAATTTCAGAAAATTGAAAGAGGGGGTTCAAGTCCATCCAAAACAACCCTCTTCTGCTCTGGTAATTATGGGCCTCATGAGTTCCCCTAAATTTCAAAAAATTGAAAGAGGGGGTTCAGGTTCATCCTAAACAACCCTCTTCTGCTCTGGTAATTATGGGCCTCATGAGTTCCCCCTAAATTTCAGAAAATTAAAAGGGGGCTTCAAGCCCATCCAAAACAACCCTCTTCTGCTCTGGTAATTATGGGCCTCATGAGTTCCCCCTAAATTTCAGAAAATTAAAGGGGCTTCAAGCCCATCCAAAACAACCCTCTTCTGCTCTGGTAATTATGGGCCTCATGAGTTCCCCCTAAATTTCAGAAAATTAAAAGGGGGCTTCAAGCCCATCCAAAACAACCCTCTTCTGCTCTGGTAATAGAGCCGTCGGAGCTGCTACGGACAGGCAGGACAACTGCGACGTTGCAGTGCCTCTTGTAAGGAATTTTCACTGGGTACCAAGTAGTCTCTTGGGCAGTGGGAACCCCTCGCCAACATGCAAAAAAGTTGTCCTGCCATGTATAGGTGTGTAGCTGTTGTGTTTGGGGTTAAACTGGCTGACTGGAAAGGAACAATGTCGTCTGCTACACAAAATGTATCGCCATTAAAATATAAAAAGAGATTGCATTGGGAAAAATTGAACCGGCTGTAACTGAAATAATACTACTAAAAACCTAAATTAATGATCATGCATTCATAGTAATTAATTTTTGCAAGACAAAGACCTTGATACCCAGTGCCCTCAAAATTAATTCACTGCGTACCAAATCTTTTCCACTGCGTACCAACTTTGGTACGCAGTCCACTGATTAAAAGAGGCCCTGCGACGTTGGTCGTATACAAAATTAATCAGATGTACAATTCACAGCTCGAGACAGAAAATTTAAAACTGCAAGATTCCGCAACTACAGTAACTGGTGTAAGTTATACAGCTATAGCAAAACCAACGCACACCAGTTCTGAACGATATATACGGTCCAGTGGTGGAGTGTTTGGACGGACAAACCAAGCCCAACAGTGAACATGGTGAATGATCTAGAGAGGAGATACATGATGAAAAATGGTCATCTTTTCGAGGGTAGGGGGTGGCTATTCCCCAACGCTGCTCCCTCTCGGGAAAATCATGACGCCATTCTTGAATGAAGGCCTGTGCATGTAGCTTCACATTCTGTGACACTCAATATTTAATAATAAGTGCAGAAATGTTATGGAGAACGAATTTCAGAACAATGAGTGACATGCTAATAGCCAGGGCCGTAGTTCCAGGAAACAAGGGAGACTTGTCTCCCCTCCCCCTCTCCCACATTTTCAGGCAGATTATTTTTTAATACCTACATTTTTGAAAAACGTTGTCCCCCTCATTTGTGGCTCGAG